>JAADVF010000052.1:0-75820 GCA_023334555.1 Elongisporangium undulatum
AGCGCCTACACTTACGAATGTGAAGCTGCACTTCCTGCCTGAGAACACGACTGCCAAAATGCAGCCACTCGATGCTGGGGTGATTGCAGTTTTTAAGACTAGGTACAAAAGCCAACAGGTCAAAAAAGCGAGTCGCCTTGACGAGCTCGGCTGCTCGAACACCTACAAAGTGGATGTGCGAAAAGCCATGGAGATGGTTCATCACGCGTGGAACGATATAAGCGCTAAGTCTGTGGCTAACTGCTGGAAGCATTGCAACTTTGTGCATACGTACGCTGTGGATTCTGTGACCGACAGCTTCTCTTCCCTTATTATAAGCCCCTAAACATAAATCCTTTAATAAATGATAGAGGAAATAGATATCATATTACAAAGGGTATTGGCTTTAAGTGGGGTCAACTTTCTCGAGTTTTACTGTACTGATGTGTCCTCTCTGTTCTTCATTTTTCTTCTGTTTTTGGGGTTTCGTCGCAGAAATGTCACCTTCCTCAGGGTTTTGGGTGTCTGGAGATTTGGGAAAGTCCCCCAATTTGGCAAATTTGGGTGGAATTGACATACCAGGCAAAGAATTGTGAACGTACTGCCATGGTGTTTTATTTACGTCGTGGGTGATTTAATAGTTTAGTCGAGGCTGTTGGGGTCCGCAAGTGCCGAGGCGGCTGTGGACGCGGATGGGAGTGCGCGCGGGGCGTCTTCTACTCTAGCGTACTGGGGCTGCGGCGTAGGCGGCGTGTAGGTCTGCGCGGACATGAGCTTCTGGCCCTCGAGGAACATTGACCGCAGCAGCGCCTGCTGGGCTGCAATGGACTCCTCCATGCGCGAGAACGTGGGCGGCAGCGGCGTGATGACCTCCACCACGTCCAGCGACTCGGAGCTAGCGCGTTCTTCCAGCATCGTGATGCTGTCTGGGTCTGTGTTCTCCTTGTCCTCGTGGAAGCTCGACCGCCGCTGGTTGGAGCTCTGCGTGGTCAGCAGCTGCACCTTCGACCGGTTGGCTGCAGAGAAGTCCAGGCTGCCGGAGGACGACGCGTCCGACGGCTGGCGGCTGCGCGTGCCCTGCACCTGCCACACTCCCAGCGACGCGGCCGTGCGTGGCGTGGATGGCACGCTGCTATCTGCGTCCGTGGGGACCCGAGGCGCTCTGCTGCCGTTGCTGGTCTCAGAGGAGGCCGAGCCTCTGGTGTTAAGGTCCAATCGACCGAGGCCGCCGACCAGATCCGGTGAGGCCGCGCCGCTGGTCGCGCGCGTGAGGCGCTGGATGCCGATCTGGTCGTCGCAGTAGCTGTCGGCCGGCTCCGTGGTCGCCATGGAAAGGGTCTGCTCGGGCAGAGCGCCAGCGACGCGCACGCGCTGCTGCCGGTACTTGGCGATGCACTTGAGGCAGAACTTCTCGAGACTGATGATGTGGTTGGCGCCCGAATCCGGACGCAGCGCCGGCGGCAGCTTGGCCGTGATGAGCGCCATCTCGACCGTGCACGTGGAGCACATGATGTCGCCGCACGAGCGGCAGTGGTGGCGCGAGCGCATGAAGTTGAACGACTTGAAGCACACGCTGCAGGCTGGCCGCAGGTGGTTGGCCACCCACGGCTTGTCCGTGAACCGCCGGTTGTCGATGATGAACCTCGAGTCGGCCGCCGTGACCATGCTCTGGACCGTGGTGTGGAGTGTGTTGATCACGCGGCTGGCGAACCACACGGGTGCGGCCGAGTCGTCCGCAAACGTGGCCGCGTTCTGCGCGTAGGCCTTGCCACCCAGCGCCAGCGTGCCGTGGACATACACGTCGAGCTTGCCCGGCTCGAGCGAGGCGCGGAAGACCTGGATCCACGTGGCCTGCGTGCGTGAGAAGCCGAAGCGGTGCTCCGTGCTCTCGCAGTCCTTGGGGCCGAGCGATTTGATGATGCGCACGAGCACGCGGCGGCCGGCGGCGTCCGTGTAGCTCTTGGAGAACTCCATGACCAGCAGATCGCATGCCGAGAAGATCGAGTCGCTGGACGACTGGAAGGCCATCCATTTCACGCCCAGAAACTGGAACGGGTCCTGCTTGCTCGGGCTCTCGGCCACGTGCAGTACGCCGCCGTCCAGGAACATGTCCTGGTACGTGTGCGCCAGCTGCGTGCGTTCGGCGCTGGTCGTGGGGCACACGAGGCCGAACACGAGCTCGTCCAGCGAGCCGTCCACCTTGCCGCGGTAGACCACGTTGCGGGTCTTGCTCTGGTCCATTTCGTTGCGCTGGCGGTAGATGACGCAGTTGGGCTTCTGCATGTGCACTTTCCAAGCCGAGGTTCGGTGCATGCTGGCCAGTGTCGGGTTCTCGAACCAGATGCCCTGCTCGTTCACCGTGGCAGCCGCGATCATGTGCAGCTTGTCCTTCCAGCTCGAGACTTGCGTGGCCGAGATTTGCACGCGAGGCAGATGCTCGTCTTGCAGCGGGAAGCGGAAGCTCACGCCAGAGTCCTTGACGCGCACGACGCGGCCCGTGCGGATCCAGCCCATGCCGCCCTTGGACTCCTCGCTGTACGTCAGACCGCTGGGCTCCTCCTCCACGGCGAAGCTCATGCGGCGACCCAGACCCGAGTCCATGACCGAGTACTTGCTGATGGTGCGCGCACCGCTGCTGGCGTTGCTGCTCTCGCTGACGGCCGCGAGGCGAGGGTCCGAGTCGCTGGCGTTGCTGTTGCTGGAGCCGCGGCTACTGACGCTGCCGCTGCCGACACTGGGGGCCGTGGCGATCGGCAGCAGCAGCTGTGGGGCCGGCGGCATGTTAGTCACGCTGCCAGCGGCGGGGGCGGTTGCCCCGGAGGGTGTGAGCCGCGAGCCCGGTACCTGGAAGACCTTAAAGCCCGAGCCAGTGGAGCTGGACGACGACATGGTGGCCGAGGTTCGCGTTGGGGTGTGGCTGTGTGTGGGACTGACGCCACAGTGAGAGGGTCTTGCGGCCCGGCCCGGCTTGCCACACCCCCGGCCCCGCCCCAGACCCCTTTTCGAGCCAGACAAAGCCGTCACAATTGCCACGAGTGGTGGCCCCCCCGTCTGATCTGGCTTTTGCTGGCCGAACTGCGGCTCGGGCTGACACGCCAGACGAGGTCCACCTGTGGACAGCTCTGCATACAAACAACAAGACAATCGCTGACGTGGTGTGGTTTGTCTATGAACCTTGGGAAAGAAGATGAGAGCAGGCGCGTCTCCTCGCCCACAATGGCAATGGAGCTGTGCAGTTTACAGCTCAACAAATTGTGGCCCACCCCAGCCCCGGCCAGCTGGCCGCGCGGTTGTGGCTGAGTGCAGGTCTCTGGCCTGCTTTTCCGGCAGAGATCTCAGGATTTGACCCAGGTGACACCTGGACGATCATGCAGTCAGACAGTCACAGTGGGCTGGATCGTCTTGGTTCGGGAAGGCAGCAAATCGAACATGACTATGACTGGGTGTGATGCTCCTCGGCCCCCAATATGTGGCCGCATTTTGGGGTCACTTCACTCATGGCGCTCGGTTTATTGCGTCCCCATGGAGGCACGAGGTGGTGGCCGATCGCAGCTGCAGATGCAGCAATCAACAATGCGACGACCAACTGTGGCGCCAGGGAGGAAGGGAGGCGGACGGGGATGAGTTGCGCATTGTGAACATCATTTCTTTAACTATCAGCTATCAGAGGGAAGCAATTAATTCCCCTTGAAATTTGTAAGTGGAGCCCATGTGCCAGGTCTATTCATCGTGCAACAGAGGGTTGACGGTACGACCATCATTGCACCTCAACAGACAGAGCCAAATCCTCAACAGCTGGGGGCCTTCACTTGCCACAGTATTACGCTCGTGACCCAAGCATAGTCAGAACAAGTCAAATGCGCGACGAATCTACGGCATCTATTGAACTGGCACCCTGGCTGGATACACCGGACAGCCTCTGCTTGTCCTTCCTTCCTTCTAGATCCGCCCAGTGGCTCTGCGTAAAAGCCGTTGTGGCTACTGGATGATGGACGAGCCTGCTGGTTCCGCAATGGAGCCCGCTCCTACTTGCGCAGCGTGCTCATGTACGGTGACTTGTACGCGCCGGCGTGGGCCTGCGCCTCGGCCGTGTAGAGCGCCGCCAGAGGGAACTGGATGATCTTCTTGTACTGCGAGAGAGAAAGAGGCAAAGACACAGCGCAGAGCCGCACAGTTTCAGTTAGGTTGGACCGCACGTGAGTAGCAAGGTGTTCCATGGTCCGCCCATGATTAACACGTACCGCCAGTGTTCCGTAAACCATGAGTACGAAGCCCAAGAGCTCCAGCCTGCAGCGCAATCAATCAGGCAACCAGGTGGTCAGTTCAAGCCATAACACTCACTCCGGTGGCGAACGCACCAGCTGTAGGTCGTCCATTGCTCGCCTGGCGATTGCGGACCCGTCCACTGGAAGACGTAGTAAACAAACAGGCTCAGGACCCACACGCCCAGCGTTCGCAGCGTCTAGAACCACAGACACAAACGCGTCAGTCGTCCATCCGTCCAACTAGCCCGCTTCTTCTGACCACTTTACCTCCACGATGCTGCGCATGACGGCCGACAAGTGCTTGGTCACGTAGTTGCCCGTGACGTTGAGCGTGCCCACAGCCACGATGTAGAGCAGAATGAGCACCACGAGCGTCCACGAGTGGCTGATCTTGACGATGGAGTCGTAGAAGTCTTCGTGCCAGACCTTGGACATGGCGGTCGTGCCTCCAGGAGTCAGCGTGAGCACGGGCATGAGCACAGCGAAGAAGACCAGGCCCCAGAGCCCCTCGAGGCCCACGAGCAGCATGGGGCTCACATTGAGCGAGATCATCATGTGCTCCTCCACCACGATCTGGAGGGCGCACAGCACTTGAGCCCCGATGATGAACGCCAGGCCCAGCAGCGAGTTCTTGGTGTCCTCCGCCGTCGCGCTGTCGGCAGCGCCGCTGTGGCCCACGCCAGCGTAGCCCACGAGCACGACCGAGATCGCCACTAGAAGGATGCTGGCGTAGTGGTACGCGTACAGCCGCTTGCCCATGAGTTGCACGGAGAAGATGGCGCTGAACACGATGACGGAGCCTCGCGCCATTTGGAAGACCGAGGACGAAATCCAGAGCAGGCCGACATTGGCCAGCACAGTCTGCAGCAGATCCAGCATCGACGGCACTGCCACTGCGACCGCCGTCTTGAGCGAGATGCTGGTCTCGGGGACCTGGTCTTCCGCGTCGCTCAGCAGCGAGGAGGACTCGGTCGGCTTCTTGCGGCTGCCATTGCGCAGCTGCTGGCGCTTGGCGGCGTTCACCTCGGGCGTGTTCATGTACTTCTTGCCGTTCTTGCGCAGTCGCAGGATGGGCGTCTCGAGGTAGTTGGTGTGCTTGACGAAGCGTCGCAGGTAGAGGAACACGAGGCACAGCGCCATGGCCACCTTCATCTGCAGTACGCCGAACCAGGGCTTGTCGAACGGACACAGCGTCGTGGTGTTGCCTGGGGCCGACGGGTCTGCGCATAACTCCGTGCCGTAGGAGCGGATGGCGTACTCGCTCTTCATGATCACCGTGCTGAAGGTGCCGGACACGAGCATGACCGCGCCATAGAGATTGCCTGCGCGATGGTCCTCCGCCATGGCCACTGGTCCTTTGGATATCAAACCGCCCTTCGTACGGTATGCACACGTGGCCAGTCCGGTGCGCTGGATAGGAGCATGTGATTGGACAAAAGTGCGTTTAGATGCATGACGATTGGATAAAATGACAGCTTTGGGTGTGTGGACGGATGGATCGGTGATTAAGAGAGCGGCTAGCGCAGCATTAGGGCGGACCAAAGCGATCACGAGAGCTCATGCAGATGCTAACACATCATCATCATCAACCTGTGCGCAATGGACGACGCCCTGTCTTGTGTCGACCACATGGCCACTTTGGCGCTTGCAGCTGAACACTTGTGGCTGGCTGGGCTCTGGCCCTCACGTGTCGCATTAAGCTTCAAGTTCTCCATGCTTAACGCTACACACTTGTCCATGCACATGCTCTGGCAGCATGAAACATCCAAGTGCTCTCGCCCAATTGAGTGTACGAAGGTCAAGGAGCAAGAATCCATGGCGCAATGGATCCTGGTCATTCCAGTTGCCACATGTCACAGATACGGAGCCGCCGGTACCGTACCATATACCGGTAATTCGACAGTTTGGGATTGGCTTCATTTTGGAAATCAGGTCAAAGCGTCATGGGCAATTGCATCGGTCTAGGCCTGGAGAGCTCCAGTGAGGACCGCGCATTCCACGCGCAGCTGGCGGACGACTCGTTCGTAGACGTGCTCTTCTTTCCGGACCGCGCCATGCCCTGCAAGAACTTCCGGTCGGCGAAAGGCTGCACGCGCAAGAACTGCAAGTCGCTGCACGACGAGGACTCGTCCCTGCTCAAGTTCCTGCGGCGCCTGGACGGAGCAAAGCGCACCATGGACGTGTGCGTCTTCACCATCACCTGCGATGAGGTGCTGGACAGTCTGGAGCTCTGTATCGGCATTGTCCTATGACTAACTGGCTGATTGATCGGTGCAGATTGCGAATGCGGTGCTTGCCGCGCACAAGCGAGGTGTGCGAGTGCGAGTGATCACAGACGACAACCAGGCGCTGAGCGTGGGCTCGGACATCCAGAAGTTCATTGACGCTGTACGCTCCGAGCTCAGATCCGAGTCTGTCGCTTCTGCTGATTCTGTTGGTGGTTTGACTTTGCTCAGGGGATCCCAGTCCGAGACGACCACGCAAGGACTCACATGCACCACAAGGTCAGTAGGCCTTCCTCTCTCGCTTTTTCTAGGGCGCATGACTCAATTTCGCTCTGCTCTCAGTTCTGCATCATTGACAAGCACACGCTGCTTAACGGTACGACAGCGACTCCCCATGGCTGTCCAATACTGGATCCTGCTCACGCCTCCGTCCATTGCAGGCTCGTTCAACTGGAGTCGCCAGGCCGTGATCGGCAACGCAGAGAACCTTGTGATATCCGAAGGCGGACCGATCATCGGTATCTCGTTCTGTTGATCCCTGTATCGCCCATGGGCCTCTAATCTCCCTCTCCTGTGTCCACAGACCGCTTCAGCGAGCACTTCGAGAAGCTCTGGCTTGCCTACAAGCGCTGAGAACCATCTCTCCTATTTTCATCCAATCGCTGTCCAATAAATCTTCTTTTTGTCCAATCATATGTGTCTCAATTGCCTTTCACAGTCGATTGGTGAGCGGAAACGACGCCAATCACAACCAAAATGCTGCGCCACCTGCGCTCCTCCCGGCCGGCGCTGCTGACGCAGGCCTCACGATGGCACTCGCGCCACCTGCTACCCTCCGTGGCGGCCTTCAGCACCGATGCGTCAGACGCCACCGCTGTGACTGAGCGCTTCGACACGCTCGAGCGTATCCAGGTGCGCGACCGATTCCGCGTCGCGCTCGTGGGCCGCACCAACGTGGGCAAGTCCACGCTGTACAACCGCCTGACCAAGACGCGCTCGGCCATCGTCCACGACGTGCCCGGCACGACACGAGACCGACGCTATGCAGTGGTGCGTTTGCCTGTGTTGACCTGGAGCTCTTTGGATCCGAACTGATGGCGTTGGCTTTGGCAGTCGCATTTGGCCGGCATGGAGTTCGATGTGATCGATACTGGTGGTCTGGAGGACGCGCCTAGTGGAACGTACGTCGCTATGCAGAGTGTTGCGCTGCCGCCTGTTCTTTATTGTGCTGATCAGTAGGACTTGCATAGGCTTGAAGAAGGCATGCTGGAGCAGACCCGCAAGGCAGTGCATGAGGCCGACCTCGTGTTCTTCCTCATCGACGGCCGCCAGGGCGTCACGCCCATTGACTCGCACTTCGCTCGCTGGCTGCGCAAGGAGAACCCTGTGGCGCCTGTGCACCTGGTGGCCAACAAGGTCGAAGGTTACCCGGACCGATGGGAGGAAGAGATGAACGAGTGCTTCCAGCTCGGCATGGGCGACGCCATCCCTCTCTCGGCCGAGCATGGCGAGGGTATCACGCACCTGCTGGACGTGCTGATCCCGGCCTACGACGCGCACGAGAAAGAGAGCCAGGAGATCGCGGCTAACGCCGAACCTGGCGTCGAAGTTGTGACCAAGAGTGAAGTGCTGGCGGAGGAAGAGAAGGACGACGTGGGTTTGCGCTTTCCATTGCCAACCTGCTGCTACCTGCCAAAGAACTGACACGAGCATTCTCTCGTATGCAGAACCGCACCATCAAGCTCGCTATTGTCGGTCGCCCGAACGTCGGCAAGGTACGTCGAGTCCTGATATGCTGTGTTGAACGAGACCGACTGACCGTGACTGTGCGTTGCCCACAGTCCACACTACTCAACCGCATTGTGCGCCGCGATCGGGTGCTCACTGGACCCGAGTACGAGCCGCTTGATCTATTGGAGATACTCCAGTCCACTGACACTGCGTTCTCTGTGTGCTGCTGCTCAGGCCTGGCGTAACGCGTGACTCGGTCGAAGTGCCGTGGCAGTTCCAGGGCCGCCCCATCAAGCTCGTGGACACGGCCGGGATCCGGAAGTACAGCAAGCGCGACCACGAAAACCAGATCGAAAACCTGTCGGTGCGCGACGCGTTCCGCTCGATCGAGTCGGCCCAAGTCGTGGTCGTGGTCGTGGACATGAGCGAGGAAAAGCTTATCCACATGGACCTCACGATCGCGCAGCGAGTGATCGAGGAGGGCCGCGCGCTAATTCTCGCGGCCAACAAGAGCGATCTGCACGTGAGTGCCGAGGTCGGACTTCAGCGCATCCGCGACGAGCTTGAGAACTCACTGGCCCAGGTCCGCGGCGTGCCCGTCGTGCCCATCTCTGCGCTCACAGGCGCCGGCATCCGCAAGCTGCTGCCTGAAGTGTACGTCTGCATTGTCTACTGACGACGAGGTTCGAACGGCTCTGATTGTTTGGCTTGTGATGATAGCATGAAGGCGTACGAGAAGTGGGATCTACGTGTGACCACGGGCCGCCTGAACCGGTGGCTCAAGGCCATGGCGCGCCATCACCCGCCGCCGACCATCAAGGGCAAGACGCTCAACGTCAAGTACGCCACACAGGTCAAATCGCGTCCGCCCACCTTCGCGCTGTTCGTGAACAAGCCCAATGATGTGCCGGAGTCCTACCAGCGGTACGCCCACGGTGCTTGAAGAGCCCGTTACCAACGAGCTCACCATTATTCCTGTGCTGTCACTAGCTTCCTGTTGACGCAGCTGCGAGAGGAGTTCGACATGGTCGGCGTGCCCGTGCGTCTGCTGCTGCGCGGCAACACGGAGAACCCGTTCGAGAAGCGCAAGAACTTCAAGAAGCGCTCCACATCCGTGCCCTTTGAGAAGCGCGCTGAAGCCGGCGGCCGCAGCAAGGACGCCAAGTCGTACGGCAAGAAGAAGCCGGCGCAGGCGTTCGCAGGCAAGAAGACCAAGGGCTACAGCGGCAAGAAGATGAAGAAGTAGACAGTGCGATCGCAATAGCGACGCAATGGATCCAGTCGCCCTCGAGTCATTCGAATGGGGTCGGAAGCACTTTGACAATATAAACAAAAGAGTACACATACATTTTCCAAAATGATTCCATCCACTGAGTCACGACTGACGAGAGCCCTGGGGCTGCTGGCTGGCCTGCGGCTCTAGATCGACGGGCATTCGTTGCTTCGGGTGCCTGTTTTATATGAGAGCTTAAGCCTTGAGGTGCGGGAAGCACTGCTCCATGGTGAAACCCTTGGACGAGTGCTTGCTCTCGAAGTGGTCGGTCAGAGCCTTGATCTAGAGTATAGGTGAGTCCATGCGTAGGCGTTAGCAGCTGCATAATCAGCCTAGATCAAGAGACGATCCAGAGACACGTACACTGGCCGTGACCATGAAGGTAGTCATGCAGATCTTGCACTTGAGCGCCTCGCGATCGGCCTCCATCTTGCTCTTGGAAGCGGCGTGGTTCTTCTGCTTGGCGTCCTTGGCCTTCTTGGCGTTGTTGCGGTCGCGCGCTTCCTTGCTCTTCTGTCCGTTGCCGCCGCCCATGATGACAAAGTGTGACTGCTGGTTGCCTTGGGAAATGGATGCGACTGGACGCGGGGCGGGTGCGTGAAGGTTGCACGAAGGTGCTTAGATGGCTTGATATGAATGAGGGCTGAACTTACATGTCGCACGAAGGTTGCAGGCCGGCAAAGGTCGCAGGCACGATGGATCTCTCCAAGCAATTCCATCGCTTGACGCGGCAAGCACCGACTAATTGCACGGCGTCGGCTGGTGGTGGTTTTACTATATCATAGGTGTAATGTGTACTATACAGCCCATATTCAACTTTCGTCATTATATGTGGAGGAACGCTCATACGACATACTTTTCAAGGCACACGATCACAAGTTGTGGCTGTTTACCTTATGAAAATATGTGCATATGTGTACTGGGCCTATTGCAGGATGACAACTTAAATCCAGTGGTCTTCCTTCGGGCACGCGAAGCACAGCCCGTGCCCAGAGATGGACCAAATGCACGCGACACATACAGGGACGAGTCGTTCTTCTCGATCAATGAGTACGAACGCTGGACATGCACAACTGCTCTTGGTTGGATGAGTTCAGCTCTCAGTCGGATAAGTTCAGCTCTCAGATTGGACTCCATGACACGAGATTGATATGGCTGCGCAGTCGCACTGGAGCAGAGGTGAAAAAACACACATGCATTTTCCATAATGAATCCATCCGCTGCGTCGCTACTGACGAGAGCCGTGAGGCTGGCTGGTACCTCCTACTGATTGCCGGGCATTCGTTGCTCCGATCCCTGCGTTAATTAGGGTGGACACGGGGCTTAAGCCTTGAGGTGCGGGAAACACTGCTCGATGGTCAGGCCCTTGGACGAGTGCTTGCTGTCAAAGTGGTCATTCAGATGCTTGCTCTGAAGGAGAGCAGTCCATGCGCACACGTTAGCAACCAAAGTATCACTCAAAGAACAAGAGAGACGCCTCAGGAACGTACACTAGCCGTGATCATGAACGTGGTCATGCAGATCTTGCACTTGAGCGCCTCGCGATCGGCCTCCATCTTGCTCTTGGAAGCGGCGTGGTTCTTCTGCTTGGCCTCCTTGGCCTTCTTCTCGTTGTTGCGGTCGCGCGCCGTCTTACTCTTCTGTCCGTTGCCGCCGCCCATGATGCTGTGACTTGCTGAGTGGCCGACCTCTTGAGAAATGACTGCCACTGGACGTGGGGAGGGCGCGAGTGCGCAGGTTGCACGAATGTGGGTTTTGGCGGCTTCATAATGCAAGAGGCTGAACTCACATGTCGCACGAAAGTAGCGTGAGTCGCTTCCGAAGTGCTATTGGGGATGGCTGCCAAAATAACACCCATGTCGTGGTGCTCCCACGGCCCCGCAAACCACTGCGGCGCCTAGAGGTAGATCAGCTACCACAATATATTGGGCCACGTACACAACGCCTCACAAAACGCGCGCTGAATACGCGGTAATAGTACGATCTATAGTTCTACCACGTATTTGGATAAGCGTAGTTCCCAGATGGGACTAAAACACACGAAAGCCATAGCAGCATAGGTGAAAAGAATACACATGCATTTTTCAAAATGAATCCATCCACTATAATAAGTCGCTACTGACGAGAGCCTGTATGTTCCTATTAATAAGGGCGAGCGCGGGACGCTTAGGCCTTGAGGTGCGGGAAGCACTGCTCAATCGTGAAGCCCTTGGACGAGTGCTTGCTGTCAAAGTGGTCGTTCAGATGCTTGCTCTGTACGAGAGTAGTCCATACGCATTTGTCAGTACTAGCCACGGGCGAGAGAGAGAGAGATACTACAGAGTAACGTACGCTGGCCGTGATCATGAACGTGGTCATGCAGATCTTGCACTTGAGCGCCTCGCGATCGGCCTCCATCTTGCTCTTGTTGGCGGCGTGGTTCTTCTGCTTGGCGTCCTTGGCCTTCTTGGCGTTGTTGCGGTCGCGCGCTTCCTTGCTCTTCTGTCCGTTGCCGCCGCCCATGATGCTGTGACTTCGTTTGCGTCTTGAGAAATGACTGCGACTGGACGTGGCGAGAGCGGGCGCGTGCAGGTTGCACGAAGGTGCGGCAGAGTGGCTTGATCAAGAACTTGCATGTCGCGCGAACGTTGCGTGACGGCAAAGGTCGTCCCGGAGCAGCGACAGCGTTGGGGATGGCTGCCAAAGTGGGGCCCCTGGAGTGGTGCTCCTGTGGCCACGCGAAGCGCAACGACGCTGACCAAAGGAGGGAGCCCAAGGCCGTGAGCTATGCACACGATGCGTACCAGTACGAGGGCGACTCGGAGTCCTACGAGGACGACGAGTCGTTCTTCTCGGCCAATGAGACGGCGCTGTTGCGCGTCAAAGTGCGCACACTGGAGAAGTACAAGGTGAACTACGACCTGCTCTGCTCGCAGCTGGGCGAGCTCAACTCGCAGATCGGACTGCAGCTGCAGCGGCACGAGAGTGATGTGGCGGCGCTGAACGATGCGGTCGCGCAGCTGCAGAGCGACAAGCAGCAGCTGGAGCAGGCGCTGGCCATGCGCACAGCGGAGCTCAGTGCCGAGCAGCTCGTGGTGAAGCAGGACAGAGAGTACGCGGAACGAGTGCATAGACAACTCAGTACAGCGGCAGATGTGCTCAAGGCCACGGAGAAGCGACTGGAGAGCACCGAGACCCAGCTCCAGAGCGAGATCGAGGGGCTGAAACGCCAGCTCGCACGTCGCGACGAGCAAAACGAGGACCTGCGGGCTAAACTCTGCCATCAAGAAGCCGCGCGAGTTGCGTCCAAGGAGAGGGAGACGAGCTTTGCGAATGCAGTCGAGCGATGCAGAGAAATGGCCAACGAGCAGATCGTGGCCTTGCAGGACCAGCTGGACTCGGTGGCGCACAAGCTCGAGGCCCAGCGCTCTGCGCACCGCCATCTCAAGCGGCAATGCCATCAGCAGCAGCTGGAGAAAGACGCACTGGCCGCACAATTGGAGCGCGCCCGGGACGAAGCCACGCATCTCGCAGTCGTGCTGGAGTCTCAGTCGCGGTCGGAACAGCACGAGAGCAATCAGGACTGCTTGCGGTGGAAGAAGAAGCTTCGGCACGCGCAGCGGGCACTGCAGTCGTCCTGCCAGGAGATGTCGAGCTTGCAGCGGCAGCTGTCAGGTCTACAGGAAGAGCTCGTGGACAAGAACGCCCTGCTGGAGCGCGTGCAGGTCGAGCTGCGTATCATCAGACAGCAGCAGAGCATGACGACGGAGGTCAAGCCTGTTGCAGCCCAGAAGGTGGCGGAGTCGTCAGAGCAGGAGGATCACGAGCGACAGGCGCGATGGTATCGCAAGGAAATGCAGAGGATGCGGCAGCTACTCACGGCCACACACGCCAGGACGTCCGCGTCCTCCCACGAGATGGCCCAGCTCAAGCAGGAGCTACTGGGTGTGCAGACCATGCTGCACAAGTGCCAAGTAGTAGCAATCCCAGCGGAGATCCCAGTGAAGCTAGACAGCAGGAGGAAGGACAATCAGCAGCAGCACGAGAGACAGACCCCACGGTGTCATCACGAGAGCGAGCGCGTGTGCGTGGCCAGAGCAGAGGAAGTAGTGCTCAAGTCTGCCATCATGGACCAAGTGCGAGCGTTCACCTCCTGATAGGACCAGTAAAGCTCACTATTTATAATACAATCAGGACGCCTTGGTTCGCTTGGAGCTCTTGACCAAGGCTTCATAGCGCGAGCGCAGCTTCTCAAACTCCTGCCGCAAGTACTCGTTCTCGTGCTCCAGGTCCTGGATCTCGCTGCTCAGTTGCTCGGTCGCATCTCCGGTGTTGAGCCCAGCACGTCTCTGCTGCTGCAGATCCTCCACCTGCTGCTGGAACCTTGCCAGCTGCTGGTCTTTCTCCTCTAGACTCTCGCGGAACGTCTTGCGCAGCGCCTCCATTGCGCCACTGGAGTCGGACGACGCCAGCGGTGGTGTGGACAGTCGAACGTGATGGCGATCCACAAGATTGGTCTTTTGCTGCGAACTAGCATCAGCAATGGAGCAGAGATACCAAGGAAGGAACAGGCACTTACAGGGATGCGAGATGGTGGGAGTGCATTGTCCAGGCGAGCGGGAGGCGCCATGGGCAGAGTTGGGAGTTGAACGCCCTCAAGCGAGGCCTTGCCGGAGGGCAATGCTCTGTCCTTGTCGTCTAACTGGCTCTGGAGTTGCTTTACGACATCCAGAAGTCTCTCCTTCTCGGCCTAGAACAGCGTAAAGTGAGTGGATCGACCGCATCACAAGCGACAACGAGTAACCTACCACTGCTGCTCGAAACTGAGCGAGCTCGCTCGGTTGCGGCATTCCAGCGCCGCCTTGGGACTGTTGGTTGGTGGTCCCTGAGCGCTTGAACTCGGCGACAAGGCTTCGCAGCCGTTCCAGCTCCATGCGATCCTCCATATTGCTGCTCTTGCTTGCACCACTATCGGCCGTTCGAACGCGCTTGAGCTCCTGGATCTTGCCCTTCCAGGTATCCAGCTGCCTGTGCAGGGCGTCGATCAGTGCATCGTCGTTCTTGGACTTGTCCACCAGCACCTGCAGCTTGCTCTTGGCCTCGTGCTTCTCCTTCTCCAGGATCTGCGCGCGGGACTTAACTGCATCGTAGCGCTTCGTGGTCTGGTGCAGCTTGTTCTGGACGTCCTCCAGCTCCTGCGCGAGCCTGTCGATCTGCTTCTGGCGGTGTACCTGCTGCCCTACGAGGTCCTTCTGCGCTCGGTCGTCCGCATCCATTGGCCCAGTCGCAGTCGACGAACTGCTCGCATCGGTCGTTGCAGCAGCTACACGGCTGAGCTCCTGCTCCAGCTTCTTCACCTTGGCACGCAGCATCACGATCTGCTGCGCGCGACCTCGCTTGCCGCTCGTACCACTGGCGTTCTCCAAGATCTCCTCCAGCGGGACGTCGTCCCCAACCTCGCGCAGCAGAGCGCGCTGCGTCTTCTTGAGATCATTGAGCAGCTTGGTGTTCTTGGCCTTGAGCTCCTCGTACTTCTTGTTGATCGTGCCGGAATTCTCGCTGACTGGCGGAGCTGAAACAGCTTGGTCCTCTGGCTCCTGCTGTGAGACGATCATGGGTGCTCGCCCCATGGAGGCATTGGCAGCTGCAGCTCGCGCCTGCAGACGCGAGAGCTTGAGCGTAAGCATCTCGACCTCGTTCTCGGCTGTTTGCTTGGCCTCCTGCATCTGCTTGCACTGGCGAACGGCCTCGGCTGCCACGTGCTTCTCATGCTGAATCGAGCGCTTGAGCTGCCGCAGTGTTTTGGCCTGATGCACGATCTTTACGTCTCGAATGTCCTACACCAGTAGTCAAAGCGACAACAGTGAGCACTCAGATCCTCTGCTCTGGATCGGTCCACGTACATGTTCGCCAGCGTCCTTTTCCAGCAGGATCTCCTGCACTGTGGCTGCATCCAGGGCTCCTGGCACCGGAGCGATTGCCTCCAGCTGCACCTGCAGACTAAAGTTCACGGCATGAGGACAGACCCACAGATCTCCACCAGTGTGAATGGCCGCCTACTCACCGCTTGACCTGCATCTTGAGATCCGAAACCTGGTCCGTGAGCTGCGCGTTGGCGTGCGTGAGCTGCTGGATCTCATCCATGTTGCCCGATTGGAAGCCTGTCTCTGGTGGCTCATGGGATGACAGCCCGTTGCTGTTGTTGCCGTCGTCTCCGTCGTCCTTCCTGAGCTCCAAGACCGCACTCTCGTCATCGTCACTGCTGCTGCTGTCGTCGTCAAACTGCGGCACTGCGATCGGACGCTTTGAGCAAGACACATACATCGTCAACCTCACCGTCAGCCCAGTCGCTGGGCTTCCCTCGCACCTGCTGCTTGTGGTCGTCCAGACGCGGGCGGGGGCGCATGGTCACATCGATGAGCTTGCGGCCGTTCTCGAGCGTCTGGACGTGCGTGCTCTCGACCTCCATGACTGCTGCAAGGCAACTGACACACTGGACAATGGGACAGTGGGGCTGTAAATAACATGGGCCTTTCGTGTTACGTATAGATAGACAGACAGCTCATGTTCACTTCTTGGACGCCAGCGTGAAGTTAGCCAGCTCGCTCAGGATGTCGGACGTGCTGCTGTTGGGCTTGAGCGTGGCCGACCGCGTGAGCTTGGTCTCCATGGCCGGCGCGGCCGAGACGCCTCTGGACCGGCCGCTGCTGCTGCTGGTGCTTCTATTGGCCTGGCCCAGCCGCGTGCTGACCTCATTCAGTTGCTCGAACAGGTCGTTCTGCTTGTAGAACAGACGCAGACTCATCATGCGGTTGGCGTTGATTTCCATTTGACCAAAGCCCCGCACCTCGATGCGCGTGCCGTCGCCCTTGACGCCGTTGTAGCGGCCCGTGAACGGGCCCCAGTGGCGCCACGCAAAGTAGCAGGACGGCGGCTGCGTGAACACCTGCAGCACTTCCATGGGGAACCCGCCGGGCAGCGCCTCGTTCAGCAGCACGCTCGGCGCCTTGCCGTCCTCGCCCGTGGCCAGGTCCACGAGCGCGAAGTCGCTCATGTAGAGCAGCCCGAACATGTTGTTCTCACCGATTGCGTGGCACGGAATGTGCGCGCCGTCGTTCACCTGCAGGTAGAACTCGCTGTGGTGAACACTGTCCCACTCGCGGTGCTTGGCCTTGTGCGTGGCCTCCATGAGGAACGCTTGGCAGCACGACTCGATGTGCGACTCGAGCGGCGTGGTCTCGGCGTCGCGCGTCTTGCCCTTGATGTACTCGAGGTCCGAGAGGATGTACTCTGGCGCGCCGTAGCGCCACGCCACGTGCGGGCCTGCGGTCGAGAGGCTGCGGTCCGGCCGCTTGGCGCCCTGGGCCACGAGCTTGTCCATCTCGTCCTTGGCTTGGGCCATCTTGCGCTCTGACAGCGAGATGGTGGACCCGGCTGTGGGCACGAACAGCGTCACGTTGGCGTTGGCCGAGAGGAACGACGCCGACGCCTCCTGCCGCACGGCGCGGTGCCACGCTGCGCTGGACTCGGAGCTCTGCGGCGGCGGCGCGTCGAAGATGCTGGCCTTGCGGCTGGCAGCCTGCTGCTTCTTGTGAAGCTCGGCCTCGTACGCTGCGGTCGCGGCCGAAGTGGGCGGCTGCGGCTTGGATTTTTCCTCGGGCTCCTTCTCGGGCTGCAGCACGTTCTCCCGCGAGACCACGCGGATGATCTTGCTGTGGCCAGTGGCCGCAATCTCACCCGACTCCATGCGGGTGGCTGTGGGTCGGTCCTGAACGTCGCGGTCGGCCGACTGGTTCGAGTGTGCGCTGTGGGCTGAGCTTTCGTCAACCGACCGCACTTTGTCGTCGCGGCCCGCGGACGCCGAGCCGCCGCTGGAAGTACTGGAGGAGGTCGACTGGGTGGGTCGGCGGTTGAGCTGCACACGACGCAACGAGTGCAGCCACGACTCGCAGCGCTCGGCTGAGGACGCCACCAGCTTGAGCGGCGTGCAGTTCTCTCCCGACGAGGGCAGCACTGCGATCATACGATCGCTCGAGTCTCCGGCGCGGTCTGCATGCAGCACGGTGCACACGAACACGGGGCTAAGTGGCGAGGCTGGCGGTTCATCGGGGCCGCCCAGCGCCCAGCCCGACGCAAGCCAGAGATTAAACGACGTCTCGTCCTTGCAGGAGTACAAATGCGCACAACGACGCGCGAGAAAGTAGAAGCGCTTCTCGTAGCTCTTGAGCAGGCCGCCGCGCTTGCGTCGCGACAGATAGCCCTTCTGGATGATCTCGACGGCCACGGGCGGCGGCTGGTTGCGGCTATGGTGGCCGCCGCCACGCGTGCTGGTGCTGCGCATGCTCTCGGCGCCGTCCGATGACCCGGTCGACTTTGTCGTGCTCTCGACGCTCGAAACCGTGGACACTCCAGCCATTCGGGCCGCGTGACGAGGCTGCAGTTGCTCCAACGGTCGCTGACTGGTGCGGTGGTGCGGCTGAGGCTGCGGTCGGTCCGCGGACGAGTGCGGTCCGGCCCCTTGGGCGGCGCTTGCTCCTGCGGGCGCCATATCGAGGAAACGGCGAGTGCGTGCACGCAAGAGAGAGTGAGGCTGCGGATGGGCAACCAGATGGGGCCGGGGGTCAAGAACTCGGCTCGACGCCCAGAGGAATCACGTTTGCGAGGAAATACTGGCCCCGCACTACCCCTACTCAGTCAATCTCTGACCGACCGACCACCCACCAAATAAAAACTGAGGATAGCCCAGCGGACTGTATCCGGAGAAAACTTCTGGTGGGTGGGCCATATCTTCGTACTGTAGAAGCTGAAATTATGAGCAATCTGCACCCAGCACTCACACCGAGGCTTTACGGCGTTGGATCCTTCCGCAGCCGCCTCCGCCTTCTTCCATAAGCCATACAGTTGTTCGATTGTCAACCGAAGCCTACGAAAGGACTGCATTGTACTGTAGTCAGGATTTGCAGCATAGAGAGCGGTCAGCAGCCACTCAATCGTCGAACGATTGCTCGCGCCACAGAGCACAGCCACCCGAGAGCCATTCTTCAGTGAGTTACGGGGTCAGCATCACTGAGGAATGGCTTTCGAACGGATTACCCAGCGCACGATTATTGTCGGAGTGGCATTCGGGTGAGTTTTATGCGACTAGCGTACCCCTGCTTGTCTTCAGCAGGATCTTTGTACTTGATTGCTGTATACACAGAAGGGCGGAAGAAGGAGCCAGACCAAAGCGTTTTATGTGAGCGGAACCATCACACGTTACGCACACAGTTCCCTGGCCAATGCAATATCCCATTCGACCCAAAAACCCAGAGCAAGACACGTCATCTGGCTCCAACTCTATGCATACTAAATTCCGAGAGTGATTAACGTTGATGATGGGAGATCTTCCTGCCCATCGCAAGCCACAGATTCCCACCAGCTCTTCGCTCTCATCCTGCGGCTGCGGCGCTATCAGCTGCCGGAAGCGAAGCTGCTGCGGGCAAAGCCGTCGAAGAAGTGGTGGTTCCTGGCTTCTCGCGCAGTGATGCGGTCCATGGGATCCAAAATCAGCATCAGCTGCAGCAGATCCAGCAGCCCAGTCGCGGCGTCCAGCGGCGTCAGCAGGTTCGCAAGCTTGCGCATGCGTCGCACGTGGTCCACGCTCTCTTCGCTGGTTGCATTGGTGGGCCAGTTCAGTCGCCCGCGGCGGAAGAACTTGGCGGACTGCGGATCCTTCTCGGCGGCCTGCACCATCGCGTCCGGCAGCGGCCCGATGCACCGCTCGATGAGCGCCAGGTGCTCCATGTTGTCATGCTAAGGCAGCAGATCGGGTCAGTCCATAGGCGAGCAGTAAGCAATGGACAGCAACAGGAACGCACCGTGCCGAAGAGCAGCTCGCCCAGATAGAGCTCTGCGATGATGCAGCCGGCTGACCAAATGTCCGACGGATAGCTCCAGCCCAGGCCCAGGATCACTTCGGGCGAACGATACTGCCGCGTGTTGATGATCGAGCTCTTGGACTCGTCGTCATACGTGGCGCCGCCGAAATCGATCACTGCTCCACACAGCACACACACAATCAGAGCCTGGTTCACAGAGCAAGAGCAGCGGGACAACAGACGCACATTTGACAGCGTCGCAGGCCGGCGGTCGCAGCGTCAGGCGATTGGGGTCGCCAATGTCCACTGGTGTTCGCTCGTGGCGCTTGGCTGACCTCGATCCGTGGGATCCACCGTCCGAGGAGGAGGACGACGACGGGGAGCGGGACCGCGACCGCTCCTCTTCGTCGTCCACGAGCAAGATGTTCTCGGGCTTGAGGTCCGTGTGGATGAGCTTGATGCTGTGGATGAACTCGAGCGAGGTCAGGAGCTGCCACGCGTAGGCGCGGATGCAGCGCACGGGGAACGGCTTGTAGTCGTGGTTCTTGAGATAGTCGTACAGCGAGCCGCCCAGCCGCTCAAAGACCATGCACACGTGGCCTCTGTACTCGAACCTGTCCGTCACCAAGGGGTCAAGGCCAGCACTAGCAGCAGCAGATCACAACAGGACGCACCACTTGTACATGCGCACGCAGAGCGACTCGTTGCGCTCGTCCTTGTCGTTCACGTCTTGCAGAATGTTGGCCTCGATCTTGGCTGACTCGGTGTACTTGTCTACTTTGCGCACGATCTTGATGGCCACGACCATGTCGCGCTGCTTGTCCAGACACTCGAGCACGCGGCCGAACGTGCCCAGGCCGGCCTCTCGGATGATCTTGTCTGCAGAACACGCTCGTCAGTTTATCAGTGGGTCTACAGATACAGCCTCGCAACGTACAGCGGGAGTCGATGTAGTCGCCTGGTCGTCCCTCGAAGCTGCCGATGGTGTCGTCATGCGCCGCGCTGTCGTCGCTCCCGTCCTTCTCCTGCGCTTCCTCCTCATGACGCTTGCGTCGCGACTGCTTCTTGTGCCCACTGCCGCCGCCGCCTCGCCGCCGTGACCGCACTAGACTGCGGCTCGTGCTCTTGGAGGTCAGCTGGCCACGGTGGTAGCTGCTGTCGCGTCTGCCAGATCGGCCGCTGCGTCTGCGGCCGTGGTTGCTCGACCGCAATGGCGGCGACCACGAGCGGGACCGCGAGTCCAGCGAGTGGCGTCTGGACCGCGAGCGCGTCGTGCGAGAGCCTGATTGCAGCAAAGAGTCGTTAATGGTGTTCATAACCAGCCAGTCAAGGCCCGAATGACGTGGTGATACCTGCTCGCCGACGGCCGTTGGGAGAGCGCTTCCTGGAGCGGCTGCTGCGCGGATACCGGTCGTCCGAGCGGCGGCCAGCCGCAGGATGACGCAGTCGTGAAGCCACGGGGCTCATCGTCCGACTGCGGCGCTTGGCCCGGTGGCCTGGGCCGCCATGGCGCTCGCGCCGTCGCCGGTCCATATTAGCGACTGGCTGGTTATTATTAGCGCGTTCTTTTCCCCCTTCCAGATGCGGAACCCATACAAACTCCAAGTCAACCGCATTTAACACACTTTGTGGCACAGGTTATTGAATACACGTTAAATTGAAATCGAACTGTCACGTTCAGATGATGGGGAGTTCTTAACTGTTTGCTCTTGTGTGCCACACCACTTCAACTCACATGGCTACCTCTCGGTCACTGGCCTTGGCATGGAGTCCTTCGCGCTCAATGAAGGACACCGCCACGAGGCTGCCTCGAGGCTCTGGGCGGAACTCCATGGACTCTTGCAGACTCGGACGCAATGTCCCGGGCGAGTCCAGTCGGATGCCGCCGCTGCGCGCGAAGGGCGAGACGCGGCCCAGCCACGTGGGGTCGCTGCCGGAGCACTCGCGCTTGACGAGCGGCAGCGTACCGGGGGACCCACCCAGGTAATTGCACGGCTGGTCAGACGACTGCCTGCGGTTTTTGGGCTTCCTGCGGTACATGATACCGGCAGCCAAGGCCACGATCAGTGCAACTGCACCGAGGATAATAAGGATGACGGCCGTCAAGCCCATGGTCGCTGGTGCAGGGTCAGGCATCGTGTACGAGTGCACAACCGTCGCCCCGCCGGAGCTGTTGCTGCGGTTGGACAGAGGATCGGGTGCTGGGCTGGACGCGTTGGCCGGTGAGTGCTCGGTCGTCTCGGGCTCAATGGATCCGCTGGAGGCTATGGACACCTCGACACCGCTGGAATCATCGCCACTGGCTTCTACAGAGCCCCATTAGTTTATTGTAAAGTCGTGCCCATGCTGTAGAGGCCATGATGAGCATAGACGCACCTGAGCTGTCAAGGCAGTAGACTGTAGATCCGGACACGCGCAGCTCCGAGCTGCTGGAGCAGCACTGCGTGGGGCAACTGGACGGATCGTTGCACATCTCATCCTCTGCGAGGCAATCGGCCGCCGCATCTGTCCACAGTACAGTCGGCCAGCCTCAGCCAGTCGCTTTAGGAGAGGAGTGACAACGGATCTTTCGTACCGACTGTCGATGCTGCTGCGGCCTGCGCAAGCAGAAGAAGCGGCAGTAGCATTAGAGCCCGGCAAAGAGGCAGCCGTCGCGGCCACGTCATGGCCAAGGGGCTCTAGCGCTAGTTTGTGCGAGTGGGCTTGCCCATGGACGTCCCATGAGCGCTCTGGGGCCAGGCAAAAGGCGTCAGTTCGACCGTTTCTTTCGTGCTGTTGTAGTGCCCAATGGCCCGAGATTAACTCAAGTAAGTGCTCGCTTTGGGTTCACTTGGGCTTTATGTTCCATGGACTGGGACGGAGCCAAAGCTGAAGCGCGTTTCAGCACGCGATCGATCAGAGAACGGTCCCGGCGAACGAAGTTGGACCCCCACTCGGTTCTTGCAGCGGCGTCACTCGGACAGACCTCAGCTGCTGCTCTGGACTGAACCTCAGGCCGTTGCTTGAGCAGCGCGATGGTCTTTCTCATCCACACAGTTAAGCTCGTCTGGCTCTTGCGCGCGTGGTTCCACGATGGCAGTAGCCACCGACAGGATGCTGGCGACGCTTGGCTTGCGTTACTGGCTGTTGCGCTGCTGCTGAAAGGCCAATGCAGGGCATGGAATTATGTATTATGGACAAATGGAATGCCATGTTTATGCTTAGCTACATGCATATGAATGTCTATACAGAGGTTTCTAGTCTACCAATGAAAAGCGTTCGGTCCTAATTTAATGGGGTTTGCGTCCTAATCCTGGGTTCCGTTTAGGCCACCACGCGCTCCATTGGCTGCAGCGCATCAAGGCAACAGACACAATCAGATCATCATGGCGGAACGACCGGAGCGGCCTGAGTACGTGGCTCTCTGTGTCGTCAATCTCTAGATGTCCCCATCAATGCTGACCATGTGCCCCTTGAATGCAGACGCGTGCGTCCGCGCCGACTGGAGCCGGACACGCTCTCGTATCTGAAGGAGGTGACCGAGATGCTGACCCAGCCCACAGAGGACACCACGGACGAGGACGTGCAGCTGCTGCTCTGGAACGTGCTGGAGGAGCTGGCGCCGCGCGCGGCCAGTGCGTCGTCCGACCGCCACGCCGGTGAGCTCGTGGAGGCATTCCTGCCCAAGATGAGCGACGCGCAAGTGCGGTATCTCCTCAGCAAGATGCTGGGCTACACGAGCCATCTGTGGACCAACCGGTACTCGTCGCACGTGCTGCAGAACATGCTGTCGCGTTGCAGCGCCATCGTGGAGCGAGAGCTGCAGCAGGACGGCGACGCTGACCCCGAAGAAGAAGTGGACGAGCGGCTGCAGGACACGCCGAGTCTGAGCGACGTGATCGTGACCATGGTCAAGGAGGTCGAAGCCGAGTGGCTCACGCTCATGAACGACGTGAGCGCCAGTCACGTGCTGCGCTCAGTGCTGGCACTGCTGGCTGGCAAGCCGCTGGTGCCCGAGAAGCGCGGCAAGAAGGGCAAGCACCGCGTCGTGACCTTTGCCGAGGCGCGCGAGGGCTCCGTCGTGACGTACGCCGTGCCGCCCAAGTTCACGGAGCTGTTCACTGAGATCTTGACCGAGTTCCAGTCCTGCCACCTGGACCAGATGCTGCATCTCATGTACGACCCGAATTCGGGTCCGCTCATCTCGGCGGCGCTCAAGCTGGCGCCGTCCAAGGCCAAGAAGTCGCTGGCCAAGCATATTCTGCAGTGGGACCAGGAGGATGAGGTGGCCGAGCGCTCGTTCCACGAGTACGCGTGCGACGCCGTGACCAGCCACTTTCTGGAGACGTTGTTCACGACCATGGACGATAAGTTCTTCGACAAGCTCTACCTGCGCTTCCTGCAGGGTCATCTGATCGAGATGGCGCAACACAACATCGCCAACTACGTCGTGCAGAACGCTGTGCAGCGTGTGGCCACCAAGGACCAGGCGCTGCAGGTGCTGCAGGAGCTGGAGCAGTCGCTCTGGACGCTGCTGTCCATGGGCCGCCCCGGTGTCGTCTGGCGGCTGGTCGAGATGTGCGTGCGCTTCAATCTGCACCAGCGCCTGGTGCTGGAGCAGCTGATCGAGGCCGTGAAGAAGCAGGAAAGCAAGAAGCCCGAGGCCGTGCGCAAGGACTTCGTGGCGTCGCTGCTGAATCTGCAGCTGTCCACCAGCGCTACGTCCAACAAGGTGCAGCTCAACGTCATTGGCGCGCGCATCATCGAGCAGCTCATGAAGTTCGAGTACGGCGACTGGCTCGCGCCCGTGTACCAGGGCGTGCTTTCGCTCAATACGGTCCAGCTGCTGGCGCTGGCTCGTGACTCGACGGGCAGTCGCTGCGTGATCGAGCCCATCTGGGAGTCCACGGATGAGCAGACGGCGTGGGTGCGCCAGCAGCTTTTCGAGCGCTTCGTGGGCAACTTCGGCTCTCTGGCGCTGGACCGTCTGGGCGCCTTTAGTGTCATGAAGTGCTACGAGCCGCTGCCGCTGGCGCAGAAGGTCGTGGTGGCCGACGAGCTGATGCAGGTGGAGAGCCAGCTGAGCGGCAGCCACTTCGCGCAGCTCGTGATGAACACGTGCCACCTGTCCGAGTTCAAGAACAACCGCGAGAAGTGGGAGTCGCTGTACCAGAAGAAGGCCAAGATCGCTGAACTGTTCAGGGACGTGGTGGACGATGAGGACAACGGCGCTGAGGGCAAGAAGGCCAAGAAGAAGAGCAAGAAGAGCAAGAAGCACGAGGACGAGGAAGACAAGCCCAAGAAGAAGAAGAAGCGCGCGCTGCCGCAGGAAGAGGACGACGAGGAGACCCAGCAAAGCAAGCGCGACGCGGCAGCCTCCAGTGCCGACGTGACATCCATCATGGCGGCACTGCGAGGCGGTGGCGCCAGCAGCGGCTCCAAGAAGTCCAAGAAGAGCAAGAAGCAGCACTAGAATATATTAGCCATCATTCACCATTGTATGGCTTCACTCTCGTCATCACCCAAATAGTGGACCTTTACAGATTCACCCTATTCATGGGTTTCTATGTCGTTTATAATGTGGCCCACCGTATTTTGGACCTCTCCGGCCGGTCGGGGCGCTTCCCATCGAGCGGGGGGAAAAGAGGTTTTGGCGCCAATTGCGACGGATCCGATGGCGGAGGAAGAGGAGCGCAGCAGCAATGCCAGCGTGAGCAGCGCCAGCCCCAGCAGCAGCAGCCACAACAGCGACAGCGACAGCGGCAACGAGGACATGGCGTCGGCCCCGGAGCCGCAGGCCGCTGCGCAGGAGGAACAGACCATGGAGCCTGTTGACGACAAGCAGACCACCGTGCTCTCGGAGGCCGAAAAGGCGGCCCTGCTCAAGGAGGAGGAGGCCGTGCTCCAGCAGCAGCGCGACAAGCAGAACAAGTCGCTCGAGGTGCTCAAGGAGCGATTCGTGCAGGACGAGGACTGGGCCAAGAAGCCGGCCGCGGAGAAGAAGCTTGCGTTCCTTATGGCGCAGGTAAGGTGGCCCTAGCTAATGGAGCACTCTCTCGCTATGGGATGCTAACAACCGCTTGTGCTGCATGCAGTCGGACGTGTTCACGTCGTTCCTCATGGGCGGTTCCAGCGCCATCGGCAAGGAGATGTCGCAGAACGCAGCCAAGGCCAAGGACGCGCGCTCGCGCCGCAGCAAGAACAGCAAGAGCGAGCAAGACGACGCGCAGGCCATGATGGAGATGGACGAGTCCCGCTTCACGCGCATCACGCAGCAGCCGGCCTGCATCAAGTTCGGCACCATGAAGCCGTACCAGCTCGAGGGACTCAACTGGATGATCCGTCTGCACGACTCGGGCGTGAACGGCATTCTGGCCGACGAAATGGGTCTCGGCAAGACGCTGCAGTCCATCTCGCTGCTGGCCTACCTGCGCGAGGCGCGCGGCATCGAGGGCCCGCATATCATCATCGTGCCTAAGTCCACGGTGGGCAACTGGATGCGCGAGCTCAAGCGCTGGTGCCCCGTCATCCGCGCGTTCAAGTTCATGGGCGACAAGGACGAGCGCGCCGCGCAGCGCGAGACCGTGGTCAAGGGCGACTTTGACGCCGTGGTGCTGTCGTACGAAGTGGCCATCATCGAGAAGGCCGTGCTGCAGAAGATCAAGTGGAAGTACATGCTCATCGATGAGGCGCATCGCGTCAAGAACGAGCACTCGAAGCTCTCGCGCGTCGTGCGCGAGTTCAAGGTCGAACACCGCCTGCTCATCACGGGCACGCCGCTGCAGAACAATCTGCACGAGCTCTGGGCGCTGCTCAACTTCCTGCTGCCGGACGTGTTCTCGGACTCGGAGGACTTTGATTCCTGGTTCAACGTGGATGAGGAGAACGGCCAGGAGAACGTGATCAAGAAGCTGCACACGATCCTGCGTCCGTTCCTGCTGCGACGACTCAAGGCCGACGTGGAGCTGTCGCTGCCACCCAAGATCGAGACCAAGCTCTACGTCGGGCTCTCGGAGATGCAGCGCGAGTGGTACATGCGCGTGCTGCACCGCGACGCCACGCACTTGAACGCTATTGGCGGCAGCGACCGCGTGCGTCTGCTCAATATTCTCATGCAGCTGCGCAAGGTGTGCAATCACCCGTACCTGTTTGAAGGTGCGGAGCCTGGTCCGCCGTACGTGGAAGGCTCGCATCTGTGGGACAACTGTGGCAAGCTCACGCTGCTCCACCGCCTGCTGCCGAAGCTCAAGGCCCAGGATTCGCGCGTGCTGATCTTCTGCCAAATGACGTCCATGATGGACATTCTGGAGGACTACATGCGCTATTTCAACCACGACTACTGCCGTCTGGACGGCTCGACCAAGGGCGAAGACCGAGACAACATGATGGAGGAGTTTAACGAGCCCGGCAGCACCAAGTTCGCGTTCCTGCTCAGTACGCGCGCAGGTGGTCTCGGTATCAATCTGGCCACGGCCGACATCGTGATCCTGTTCGACTCGGACTGGAACCCGCAGGTGGATCTCCAGGCCATGGATCGTGCGCATCGTATCGGCCAGACCAAGACAGTGCGTGTCTTCCGCTTCATCTCGGACGGCACGGTCGAGGAGAAGATCGTGGAGCGGGCTGAGCGCAAGCTGTACCTTGACGCCGCCATTATCCAGCAGGGTCGTCTGGCCCAGCAGAACCGCAAGCTGTCGAAGGACGAGCTCATGACCATGGTGCGCTTCGGCGCTGATGAGATCTTCAACGCGCGCGGATCCATGATCACGGACGATGACATCGACGCCATTCTGGCTAAGGGTGAAGAACGCACAGAGGCCATGAAGTCCAAGATCGCCGCCGACATGCAGCACAATCTGGCCAACTTCTCTCTTGCCGGAGAGAATGGCAATGCCAATGTGTCGAGCCTGTACGAGTTTGAAGGCGAAGTGTTCTCTCGTGAGTCCAACAATGGCGCTGTGCTACCCTCGACCTTCATTGCTCTGCCGCAGCGAGAGCGCAAGACCAACTACAACGAAGATGAGTACTACCGAAAGCAGGCTGGCATCGTCAAGGCCAAGAAGACCAAGAAGCCTGGCAGTGACGCAGCCAAGGTGCCGGTCGTACATGATTACCAGTTCTTCAAGATGCCTCGCACTCTAGAGCTGCTGACCACCAAGACGCAGCTTGAGAACAAGCGGAAGGAGCTGAACAAGCAGCTAAAGGAGTTGCGCTCTGCTAAGAGCAAGAAGAAGTCCGGCAAGCCAGGCGAAGACGATGCCGCCTCGGCTGAAGAAGAGGAAGACGAGGCGATCGTGGCGCTGGAGCGCGAACTGGAGGCGGCTGAAATGGATCCGGCCGAGGCCAAGGAGCTCGAAACGCTGGAGAAGCAGGGCTTTGGCGAGTGGACACGTCGCGATTTCAAGCAATTCCTGCAAAGCTGCGAGCGCTACGGCCGCAAGGACAAGGACAAGGTCTGCGTAGAAGTCGCCCAAGTGCTGGCCAAGGACCTTGCGCAGGTCGAACGCTACTTTGATACGTTCTGGAAGCGATGCGCCGAGCTGCAGGACCACACCAAGTACATTGAGAAGATTGAGCGCGGCGAGAAGCGACTGGAACGCAACGAGGTCGTGAAGCAGGCGCTGGCACGCAAGTGCAGCCGCTACAGCAATCCGCTGCGCGACATGAAGCTGCACTACCCGAGTGGGTACAAGAGCAAGGGCTTCATCCCGGAGGAAGACGTGTTCCTGGTCGTGATGATGAACAAATACGGCCCGCTGGAGTACTGGAGCGAGATCCGCGACGAGATCCGCAAAGCCTGGCAGTTTCGGTTCGACTGGTTCTTCAAGTCGCGCACGATCGCCGAGCTGCAGAAGCGCGGTGAGCTGCTCACACGCATGATCGAGAAGGAGAACGAGGAGCTCAAGGCCAAGCACAGTCCCGAGGAGAGCGAGCTGGCCAAGAAGGCCAAAAAGCCGTCGTCGTCCTCTTCCTCCAGCAAGCGCACGAGTAGTAGTAGTCATAGTAAGACAGGCTCCAGCAGCAAAAGCGGGAGCAGCAGCAGCAAGAAGCGCAGCAGCACGTCGTCGTCGTCCAAGACGTCGTCGGCCACGAAGAAGCACCGCTCCAAGTAAACGCGCTCAGCGTCTCCATGTTGCATTCCTGCTACTCAATACAATAAGCCAGCCCTGCACACACTCACACCATTACGCCTGCGTCTTGATTGGAAACCTGACAGCTGACATTAAACATACTGCTGGCGATCCAGTTCTTAGGAGTAGAGCTCCGTGAGCACCGGCACGCGCTTGCCGGACGTCTGCTGTCGGTGCAGCGACTTGTCTGGGAAGATGTTCATCTGCGTGCGCAGCCGCAGCTCCATCTCGTCGATCTCCTGCTGCGTGAGTGAAGGCGGTGGGGCCGGGGCCTGTTGTGGCTGGAGCTTGCTGTAGGACTTCATGTACTGGGGCATGCCGCGTCTGGCCTGGCTCCGGAGTGACGTCTGGCTGCTGGGTAGCACGTCCGGATTGCTCTGCACCGTGGCGCGAGGGCCCTGGCTGGAGCTCAGCTCCGAGTACTGGCTTCTGGACAGGTCCGGATTGCTCCGGGCCGTGGCGTACCCTGGCGGTTCCCTGGAGATCTTGAGCAGCTTGGGGTTCAGAGGGCTGGCCGTGGTGTACGAGGACGAGGACGAGAAGCTGCCCGGCGGCTGGAAGTCGGACTCGACTGTGGACGCGATGGACGAGAGATGGCTCTGGTGGCCGCCCAAGATCGTCTTCTCCTCTTCGTAGCTGCCGCCTATGCTGTACTCGTCCTCGTCCTCCAGGTCATCGTACTCGTACTCGGGCTCGGAGTCATCGCTGCCCGTGGTGTAGTGCACCGGCTGCTGGTACTGCTGGTGCTGCGGCGTGGACTTGACGTATGAGGAAGCTGCAACAAGCCACGAGCGTCAGTCATTCAGAGAGAAAGCCAACAGTATCAAGCAAAGTAGCGCTACGTACACATGGAGGCGGCTGAGTTGGTGTGCAGCAGCGAGCGAGAGGAGCCGTGCGAGACCATGGAGCTGGCGAACATCATCTGTTGGTGCTGCATGGACTCGATCCGGTCCTGCCGCGCCTTGACGACGCAGTTCATGCAGAAGCGCAGCGGCAGCACGGCCGAGTCCGACATGCGCTTCTCGTGGTCCAGGAAGAACAGCTTGAGCGTGCAGCTCTTGCAGACCCCGCGCTTGCAGCCAGTGCACACGCGTTTGGGCCGCACCATGCGGAACTTCTTGTAGCACACGGCGCAGGCCGAGGGCGACGCCATCATGGACGTAGGCTGCGTGAGTACGGACGCGGACGAGTTCGAGCCACCAGAGCCCAAAGAGCGGTCGTGCAGACTGCTGCTGCCGCTGCCGTCCGTGAGCAGCGACGTCTGGTTCAGCTTGGTCGCGCCCATGACCATGAGTGCGCGCGCCTCGCCGACCGTGACGTGGTTGAAGATGGCCGGATACAGGTACGACACGGTCTTGGTAGCCGCCCAGGACGGCAGGCTGCCGGCCGTCTGGTGCAGCGCCTTCATGCTCACCTCGGTGCGCGAGCCGTTGGCGCGGTAGATGAACAGGTACGACAGCTTGCCGCGCACGATCTTGCTGGTCTGCTTCTCGATCACCTGCAGGTCGTCCATGGGCATAGAGCGCATGAACCGGTAGATCACGCGCTGGCCGTCGGCGTCGCGCGCCGTGCCGGCGTAGGCGAAATAGATAAAGTCGCGCGAGGCCACGATGGACTGCGCGGGCGAGCGGAAGGCGCAGTACTTGATGCCGACGAAGCGGAACGGGTCCTCGCGCGAGCGGGTCTCGGCCACATGCAGGATGCCGCCGTCCAGGAAGTGGTCTTCATAGAGGTGCGCGAACGCGCAGCGCTGCTCGAAAGTCGTCTCGCAATACATGCCGTACTGGATGGCGTCCAGCGTGGTCTCGAGCGACGCGCGGATGAGCACGTTCTTGTCCGTGGTGCCGGGCACATTGCGCACGTAGGCGCGCAGGTTGCCCTTGTCGGCGATCTGGTCGTAGCCGTCCAGCGTCTTCTCGTGGAACTGGTAGTACCACGACTGGCGGTGCACCAGCGCGCGCGAGACCTCCTCGTGCGCGACCTCGCGCCACTGGGCCAGACGCTGCGGGGTCACGCTCACGCGCGGCAGATCGCGTTCGTCCAGCGGGTAGCCGTCGAGCATGGGCGATGGTGAGCTTCAGCTGTACGGCGGAAGAAGCGGATTAGACTCACGCCAGCAGTCCATGGAGCGCCTCGGCCTTGAAGGGTGGCACCATCCATCCCAGCTGGTCCATCCGTTGCGATTGACGATGGTCAAGTCAGGAGGGGCGGCCAAGAGGGAGGTCAACCTTCTAGTGTGGGGGTGGCTTTTAGGTGCACTTGGTGTTTGTATGCATCCATAAATAGCCAGGAATCAGATTTCCATGGGGCCCGCAATTAATGTGATGATGACCGCCTGGCGCTTCTCTGTCTCTCCATGTGACTCTGTGGAGCGAAGCGCTCTGGGTTGGCCGCATGGAAGGGCTTCAAGATCCTCCACTGACTCCCAATGCGCCGGTCTGTCTGTCTGTCTGCGCTGGCTGTCGTCTCCACTCTGGGGCTCTCTCTCTGGTTTTAGAACCTTCCGAGCGTTCGAATCAGAATGGCTCGTTTCTGAGCGCGCTTCCAAGTGAGCTCTTGGTGGGGATGGAAGCATGGTCATGCGGACCTCCTGGAGGCCCAGGAGCAGCCCACAATGGATGGGTCTGAAGGAACGCGGGAGACAGGACGACGGTGTGCGTGTCGATTGCGCATTTGGTCATCGCCAGACGAAGAACTGGCCGCTTTGGGCGCCAGCAGCGCGCACCCACTGGCGCTCTCCGCGATACTGGAACCTCCGAGCAGTAACGTTGCTTACTGTCTTCCCTTCAGAATGGGGAGCGGAATGGAATGGCTGACGTCAGACAGGGATTGAACGCCCCTGATATCGAACGCTGGACAGACAACCAGCCACTGGCCAGCCAGCCAGTCAGCCGCACGAGCCGGATCAAGCCAAAGCTGTTGCAATTGAAGTATCATTCATTCGACATCGTATATATATTATAGTAACTTCTAATGCTCACACGTCACAGATTTCACATCCACACACAGACCCTCTCTCTAGACGATGACCTCGAAGCGGCCGTCGTCCACCGTGAGCTCCGAGGCCCGCAGGTCGTGGGGAACAGCCTCGAACTGGTCCACGTCTGCGTCGTAGGCGTGGCGCATGCTGCGCGGATTGGCCGCGCGATGGAACTTCGTCCGTTCCTGGTTGAGCTGGAACAGCAGCGCCTGCTGCTCGGCCAGCGACTGCGAGATGTCCATGAAGCGCGTGCGGTCCAGCGGCGTGGAGCGTGCCTGCTGAATGCGCGTGTAGATGGCGTCGGCGCCTTCCACAACAGGCGGCGGCGGCGACTCGATGCTGCTGCAGGACAGCGAGGTCCCGGGTACGAGCTGCCCGGCCTTGTAGGTCAGCTTGGGCGCGTTGCCCTCTTCGTCCTCGCTCATGAGCGTCGTGTTCTCCGACTGCGTACGGATGCGGTTGTTGGCGTCTATGTCGCAGCTGGAGCGACGCCGGCGCGCTCGGGTCGAGGCTTTGACGTCCACGAGGCTCTCGAGTGCGAGTGCTTCATGCGGCTCCAAGGACGAGAGACGGCGACGGCGTGGAGCCGCCGGGATTACGCCGATGGGCGAACCCTCGTCGTCCGTGGTCTGGTTGGACTCCTGTCGAGCCAGCTCCGTGCCTGTGGACAGTGCCCCTCGGTGCATCATGTTGGACGGCGAGCGCGCGTCGCGGGCGTACATGACGCAGCGCGTACAGAAGCGTTCCTTGACGACGCGCGAGGCCTGCGTGAACTGCGAGGCCGGGTTGAACATGTGCAGACTCACGGCGCAGTTCTTGCAGATGGCGTTGTCGCACGCGCGGCAGCTCTGGCGCACGCGGATGAGGTTGAACTTCTTCTGGCACACGTGGCAGGCCTTGGCCTTCACGGGCTTGCCCAGCGACGACGACGACCGCTCGTCGCGCGAGGTCACGATGGCGCGCACGTCGGCCAGATTGGCCACGTTGTGGATGGACTCGAACGTGAGCGAGGCGCGCGCCGAGGCCACCCACGTGGGCACGGGGCCGCCCGGGTCGTAGCGGCCGAAGGACTGGTACCAGACCTGGCGCGTGTCGTGGTCCATGCGGTACGTGTTGAAGAGGTACGTGGTGCTGCGCGTGAAGCCCATGTCGTGGGTCTCCACCTGTTCCGGCCGCAGGTCGATGGACTGAATGTGCTGCACCAGCACGCTGCGTCCGTCGGCGTCTGTGGCTGTGCAGCAGAATTCAAAGTACAGATAGTCGCGCGGGCTGATGAGCGCCGGCACCGCGGAGCTGAAGGCCATCCACTTGATGCCGGCGAAGCCGAACGGGTCGCCCATGGACTGCGTCTCGGCCACGTGCAGCACGGCGGCGTCCAGGAACGTGTCGGTGTAGACGTGGGCCAGCACCGAGCGCTGCTGGAGCGTGGTCTCGCAGTAGAGTCCGTAAGCCAGGTCGTCCAGATGCACGTTGAGCGGACCGCAGCAGAAGAGGTCGCGCTTGGCCGCCGGCGAATCGTCCACCTTGCGCGTGTAGCCGCGGAACGTGTGCTTCTCGTAGACCAGGTTGTACTCGTTCTGGATGTTGTCCGTGCGGTAGTACCAGGACTTGCGGCTCTGCAGCACGCTGTCGATGTCGGCCTGGGCGTTGGCCTTCCAGAGCGCGATGTCTTCGGGCGTGGGCGCCACGCGCGGCAGGAAGTCTTCCTCCAGAGGGAAGCGCAGGCCCGTGGCGTTCTGCATGCTTGAGCTCTTGAGGGCGAGTTGGGATCTGTGGAGACTGTCTACACAGCCAGAGGCCCGAGAGCAACGGAGATTGGTGGCGGATCAGTCCATCCCACTCACTGGCATCGCGTGAAAATTGAAGCCATTGCTTCAGTCCAGAGACGGAGCTCGTTCACGTGGGATTTTCCTACTTAATACGTCTTTAAAGGATGATGTATTATGACAGGTATACTATTTTGGGTGTACTTGTGGTATGTATAGAAGATGCCGATCTGCAGTGAATAGTTAGCTCGTGAAACTTCGTATATTGGTTCATAGAGTGCTTACAATTTTTGCTGACTGTGGCTCTGAATGTCGCGTACCAGTGAAACGGATTTGCCATTGGATGTAGCCGTGCGGGCTCGAGCCAATGAGATTGCCGCATTGGCGCACGACACGAGCCATTCGCTCGGGCGATTATGGCCCCAGCACTTGACTCAAGAATGGCTGCGAAAGAAACTGGCGCCAGGCAGAAGCGCCGCTGTCTACGGCCGCTAACTGGCTGCGTGAGGAGCAAGCGGCCACTGTCCCTGCTGCTCTGCTATAGTAGCTGCTGCTGGTGGTGGTGATGGCGTGAGCCTCCCACCCACACCGCCAGAACGAGATCAACTCAAAAGGAGTTCAATGCAATACATTCACTCTGGGAGCGAGTGGCTGGCTGCCCCTGCTCCTATGACACCAACCGATCAAATAGCCGACCAACGCACAGCATCCGGTGCGTTTCACGATCGCGCTGGTCGGGCTCTGCATTTATCCTCGCTGCTCCTGCCTGTTGCTAATCGCTGGCTCAGTGGGACCTGCTTAACCGACACTCACTCGCACCCAAGGCAGCAGTGTGCTGAACCGAGCACCAGACGAGGAGCGATCTGGTCTCAGTCCAAACGGCGCGTGTCGTGGCCAGAGTCGGGCTTCTGATTGGCTCGCCCACGCGTTGAAGCAGACCAGTGGACAGGGAAGGCGAAAGATCGGGCAATCAGGCACGTGCATCGCTTGAGCCGCACGTTACTTGACACGCTCGGAGCAGCTGCCGCGAGCTCTGTCATCGGGAATAAACTCATGAAACTCTTGGGCTCAGTCAATAAGTCCAGACAACTCAGTCCTATGCTTCTGCACAGGTTGTCTCCACTCGTAGGCGATACGTCCTTCCACGCGACATGAAGCCAATCCCTTCTCTCTCTATGATCTGCTTGTTCGCATGGACACGCGCAACTGGTGAGAGCGGCTTTACAGATCGACTTGCTCCTCTCCAATGCAGCAGCCCAAAGTATGCATAAGGAGAGGTTGACGACCTGATAACGAATGGGTATATTTCGATGTATGGGTGGGTGGATCTGTCTGTCTGTCTTGAGGGTTATCGGCTGCCTATGTGGTGGAGGCTAATCCTTCCTTCACAGCCGACACGACCTGCTGGTACTGCGGGAAGAGCTTCATGTCGCCCGAGTACACCACGCTGGGCTCGTGCTGCATGGCCTGCTGCATCACGCGCTGCAGGTCCTCCGCCGTAACCTGGTCGATCTTGGCGCAGACCGACTCGGGGTCCTCTCGCAGTCCGTACGTGAGCAGCTGGCGGCCAATGTCTTCGTACAGGATCATGCGCGACTCGAGGTTCATCAGCACCGACGACTTGAGCTGGTTCTTGGCGCGAGAGAGCTCCACAGGGTCCACCGGCAGTCGAGCCACTGTCAGCAGCTGGTTGCAGAGCAGAGCGACCAGGTTGCTCGTGTGCGACGGCATCGAGGCGCCGTAGATGCCCAGCAGACCCACGTCCGCGTGGATGGACGAAAACGCGAAGGCCGACTCGACCCAGTAATACCGGTTCAGCACGCTCGTGTACAGGCGCGAGTACATGCCCTTGCCAGGCCCGCCGGCAGAGAAGCTGTCGCCACCGCCCAGCAGCGTCTGCAGCACACAGATCGGCACGAGATCCTCATGGTGCCAGCCGCCGGTGGGGAACGCCAGCGCCGCGTACGAGAACATCGATTCCGGGTTCTCGATCGTTTCAACACCGCCAGTGTACACCACGGGCTCGAGGCGCGGGCTCTTGGGCGTCACACCAGCAGAGGCCGCCGTGGGCACTTGCGAGAAGAACTTCTCGGCGTACTGCACCAGCGTCTCGTGGTCCACGCCAGAGCCCGCCAGCACCATGTTCTCAGCGATGAAGTGCGTGTTACGGAACGCCATGACCTTCTCCAACGAAAGCGCATCGATCTGGTCCAGAGGGCATTGCAGAGGGCGGCCGATCGGGGTGTTGCGGCCGTACGCAGCTGAATGGATGAACTCCTGCAGCATGGCCGGCGGGTTCTCCATTAGATCTTCCGTCTGGATGCGCATGATGGCCTTGATTTGCTCGATCTCCTCCGGCGTGACCTGCACGTTGAGCACCGAGTCGGCCAGGATCTCCAGTCCCTTCTCGATGCTGTCGCGCAGCAGGTCGATGGTGTAGATGATTTGCTCACGGCCGCACGAGGAGGTCGTGAGCGCGCCCGTGTCCTCGATCTCACGCACCAGCTGCGCATGCGTGCGCGTCGTGGTGCTCTTGAAGCCAAGGTGCTCCAGCAAATGACTCACGCCCACGTTCGAGTCTACCACAAGAACGGATCAGCCAGTCAGTCAGGCGTTCAAGATGGATGGGAGAGAGCTTTGACAGCGCCATACCGTCCTCGAAGCGACTGCCAGCGTCGATGAAGATGCCGAGCGTCGCGGCCTGGCCGTACGTCTCCTGTGAAATGACACGCAGGCCCGACTTGAGCACGGTCGTGCGCGTCTCCGGAGCCTGCAGCTGGCTAGCCGGCTTGAGCTTCGGCAAGCTACGAGATCGCATTCATTAGCACAGCTCGATTCAATTCAAAGGCAGCAAGCACCATGTCGTACCCTGGCAGCTCCTGCAGCAGGTTGGGCTGCGACGGCTTGGTCTTGGCCGGACGCAGGATGTCCTCAGGCTTGGGCGGCTGCGAGGCGTCGACGTCCTGCGCCGCGCGGCTGGACATGCCGCGCATCTGGACGACAGCGCGGGGAACTGGTCGGCGCACAGACCGACGCAGCGGCGCGAGCGCGCGGAAGAACTTCATGCTGCTGGCTGTTGCTTGGGCCTTCCGAAAGTGGGGCCAGTGATGCAGCAACAATCCAAACTGTACCATCGAAACTGGTACTCTTTAGCTGCTGGGGCGCCGGAATGTTGGTCAATCCGAGATGTACCCGTGCGCATGGTACACATGCACAATGGAGCCTGTCATTATCGGAAATGGCTGGCAAGCGCAAGCAGACGCACTGGGCCGTGCGCCGCAAGGACAAAAAGGCGCGCGGAGACGGCGGAGAGGACCGGCGCCAGGCGCAGGAGGAGCGCGTAGACCGCCGCGCCGGGTTCCCGGAGGCCATTCACCCGGGCTCGTACGCGGCGCTGCGTCCGCCAGTGGCCACCAGTGGTGATGACGAGGCCCAAGCCAAGGACAGCAGCGCGTCGCTGCCAACCAAGCGCCGCTTCGGCATCTGGCTGGCCTTCTGCGGCAAGAAGTACTCGGGCATGCAGATGTACGTACCCAGTCTCTACGGATGTGGGCCATGATATACTCGCTGATTGGCTGGCTGGCGCGCAGGAACGAAGGCGTGAAGACCATCGAGGCCGAGCTAGAGCGGGCGCTCTTCGAGGCCGGCGGCATCTCGCAGGCCAACTACGGCTTCCTGCAAAAGGTGTGTCCTTCTGTGACTCTGGCTGAACGCAGAGCGTCGATGCTGACTCTGCTATGTGCGTAGATTGGCTGGAGCCGAGCTGCGCGTACCGACAAGGGCGTGCACGCCGCTGGCCAATTGCTGACGGCCAAGCTCCACGTCGGAGAGGATGTCCCAGCGTTCGTGGCCAGCGTCAACGCGGCGCTGCCGGAGGACATCCGCGTCATGAACATGGTCACGGTCACCAAGAACTTCAACGCCAAGATGTCGTGCGACCAGCGCACGTACGAGTATCTCGCTCCGACGTTCATCTTCGCGCCCCGCATTCGCTCTGCCGCGACGGAGGGAGAGACCAAGGCTGTGCCTGCGGCCACGCTCTGGCCCACCAACTTGTACGACGAGCCCAAGCCGAGCAACGATAACGAGGAGGACGACGACGAGGAAGAGGACAAGCGCAACGCCCTGCTGGCCCCGGCATCGCTTGTGATTGACCCGGCCACGGCCGAGAGCAACAAGAAGTTCCGCATGCCGGATGAGATGTGGACCAAGCTGAACGAGGTGCTCAAGAGCTACGAAGGCACGCACAACTTCCACAACTTCACGTCCAAGCTGGAACCCACGAGCCCCAAGTGCAACCGCTTCATCCTGTCCTTCGCGGCCGACAAGCCGTTTGTGAACGAGGGCATGGAGTGGGTCCGTCTGCGTGTGGTCGGCCAGAGTTTCTTGCTGCACCAGATCCGTAAGATGGTCGGTACGGCTGTGGAGATCGTGGCTGGCGTCACGGCGCCGGAGACCATCGCGGCCGCCATGCAGCTGGACAAGATGGATCTGCCCAAGGCGCCCAGCGTGGGCCTGTACCTCGCGCAGGCGCATTTCCAGGTGTACAACCGCAAGATGCAGGACTCGATCCAGACGACGCATCCGGCGCTGGACCTGGAGGACCCCACGGTGGCCGCTGCGGTGGAGAAGTTCAAACAGGATTTCATCTTCAGCCACATCATGCAGCACGAAGACGCCACGCAGACCTACGCCAAGTGGCTGCGTACACTGGACCTCCTGCCGCTGGACTACGTCGCCCAGCCGTACGCCCAGTGGAAGCAGAGCAAGGAAGACTGGGCCGCCCTCACCAATAGAGCAGGCAAGCGAGAAGCCGCCAAGGCAGCGCGACTGGCAGCTGTGGAACCAGTGGCAGAACCAGTGGCGGAACCGGTGGTGGCAGAACCTGTTGCAGCTGTTGCAGAGCCTGATCAAAGCTCTGCAGAGTGATGCGGATCCAGGCATTGAGACGAAGCCTCTGGGGCGTATTTTTAGGTTGACCAGCACGCTAAAGCAAGCAGCTTCAATTGAAAAGGTATACTTGTCCTGAAACGCCTTCTCCGTGCGCGTATTCATCGCTTCGTGCAGTTCTCGAGTGCTGCGGCAGTCGACCATGCGGCCGTCCACTGCGAACCATGAAGAGCTCACGGACACAGCGCTGCGGTTGTCCCGGGTCATCGAACGCGAGGCCAAACGGCGATCCACACATCGAACGTCCACGCACTTTATCGCGCACCCACACGCGACCTCGCCGCACCTTCGGAGCGCCAAGTTCGAGCAGTTCAAGCGGAGCATGCGCTTTGCACGCGATGCCGTCACTGGGAAGCGATCAGCGAGTATCAAGCCTTTAGCAGACGCAGTTTCCAGCGGACCGGCGACTGTGATCGCCCCTGGGCCGCCTGTAGCAACGCCAGAGCTCGCGCGCGAGCCACGATGGAGCGACTTGGTTCCTGCTCCACTTGAAAAGAGCAATTCGTCAATCGATAGACGATCCTTAGCGACGCGAAGCGGGTCCATGAGGCAGCCGCCCGCAGTGAAGCTGCTACCGACCACATGGAAAGGGCGTGTTTGGTCGCTTGTGGACGACCCGCAGTCGTCCAAGTTCGCGTACTACTTCTCCATCGGCGTGTTTGCGTTCATCATGATTTCCACCATCGCGTTCATCCTGCAGACCGAGCCGTCGCTGGACGCCTACAACAACCAGATCGGGTACGTGGAGTCGCTTTGTGCGGTCGTCTTCTCGGTCGAGTTTGTCGTGCGCTGCCTGTTTTGCCCCAGCAAGCGCCGCTTCGTGTCATGTACGATGCCTCCTATCTGATCCAATCGCCACAAGGACGGGACCTAACGATTCACCTTTGTTATGCATAGCGTTCTCCAATTGGGTCGACTTTGGCGCGATTTTCCCGTTCTACCTGGAGCTCATGCTCAACGTGGACAACGCCGGCAGTCTCGGCGCCATCCGAATCGTGCGGCTCACGCGGGTGGCGCGAGTGCTCAAGATGTCTCGCTACTCCTCGGCCATCCAGGTGTTCGTCCGGGCCATCGCCATCAGCATCCAAGCGCTGACCATGCTCATCTTCCTCATGTCCATCGCCATGATCGTCTTCTCCAGCTGCATCTACTTTGCTGAGTACACAGCGGACGGCTGCCGCTTGGATGGATGGATGGGGGACTGCACCAACGCCACCAACACGGTCTTCGCGCAATCGGTCGCTGCTGCCGCGGCCGCTCGCGCTGCGTCCAGCACGGACTGCGTGTGCGTGGACCCGAATCCGTACACCAGCATCATGGCGTCCATGTGGTGGTGCATCGTGACCATGTCTACTGTGGGCTATGGCGACATGACGCCCGTGACGACCCCGGGCAAGCTCGTAGGCTCGGCGACCGTGATCACGGGCATGCTGGTGCTGGCACTGCCGATCACGGTCATCGGCACCAACTTCCAGAAGGTGATGAAGTCCGTGGCCCAGCAGACCATGAAGACCAACGTGGACTTCCTCAAGGGCAAGCGCATGCTCTGCCGCGATGAGATTGAGGCCATCCTGGAGCGGTTCCACGCCGTCACGGAGGGCATCCACCTGGACGTGAACGACATCATCGACGTGTACGACATCGACAACAACGGCATGCTGGAGGACGACGAGCTCGAACGGTTCCGGTACGACCTGGAGATGCTGCAGGAGCGCGCGCTCAACAACCCGCACGGAGGCGAGTCCATGGGCCTGCCCTCTCGCATTACGTCCGTGAACGACTCGGTGCAACGCCTCGAGCGCACCACGATCGCGGTCATTGGAACGAACGAAGCCGATGTGGTACGTCCGGTGCCGTTCCGCTCCGCCAAGTCAGCCGTTGGCTTTCCCGCGACCTCGGAGACAACGCATTTGACACCGATCTCGACTGGAGCAGCAGCGGCCACCCGCTCGACCAAGTCTGCGATTGGGATCTCTCCGATCACAGAGACGACGCTCTTGACGCCGATCTCGAGCGGCTCGTCCAGGAGTGGGACGCCAGTGTCCTTTTTGCGGGACCAGTTTGAGCACCAGGGGCACCACTTCATAGAGCATGTGCAGGACCATTCGCACCTGCAGCAGCACCACTCTGTGGTGGACGACGAGCTCATGCTGCTGCGACTGCGGGAGCTCCAGCAGAGCTGGGAAGACCGATTGCTGGACCTGGAGCAGCGACTAGAGGCCAAACTCAACAACGTGACCAAGATCCTGATCCGCATGGAAGACCACATGGAGATGGACAGCTGATTGACCTATTTGTCTGATGAATTATTATAATATTAAAGCGATCCGCAAGATCCAATAAATAATGGCACGGGCAAATAGTTAGCTCACTAGCCGGAGCACCGCTCTATCCCTTCTCGTTCTCTTTGATGGTCTTCATATCGTCATGCAGCTGCCTCATGCGGCCCATTTGCAGACTGGATCGTCTCGAAGTCTTGATGCCGTCGTTCTCGCTGGTCGTGTCTTCGATTTTCGACTGGATAGCTTGCTTGTCCAGCAGCGGTCGAGGCTCTAGATGCGGAAGCTTTGCGTGTTTAACATCCACCGATATCAGCAGCGACGCCAGACTGGGGGAAACGGCATCTTGACGCGTCACTTCAGTGCCAGTGACCGAGGAGCCTGAGGTCCTGTCATCACTTCCGTCAAAGGGTCGAACGGAAGAGGCTACACTCGTGGTGGAAGAGGAAAAGCTATCGTTTCTGGCAGCCTTCAAAGCCAAGTTGTCAGCTTCGGTCTTTTCGGCCTTCAGTATCTCAGCTACCATGCCCTCCGGCACAACCGAGTTGGCTGACAGTGCACGTCTTGCGCGTCTCCCCGGAGACATTGTCTCCTCGTTCGCGTTTTCTTCGTTTGGCATTTTCTGAGCGCTGACGCTATCCATGCGGGACCTGCTGCGCTCCTCATGCAGTGAGCCGTTCGGGACGATCATCTCCATGAACAATCCAAATGCAGTGTCCCACTCGCCTCCTGAGCGCTGACTCAGTACCTGCGATGCCATAGCCGCAGCTCGTAAGTCCTTATCTTGGTGCTCGTCGTGCTTTCTCGAGGCAGCCTGGGCACTAAGCGCAGGAGATGTGATGCGCCGCCGTTTCTCCGCGCTGCCAAGCTCTCTCTCCTTCTCTTCCGATTCAAAGTATTGTGTCAGTGTCTGCTGCCTGCGCACCATCTCCGTTGCCACTGCGAACACCTGTCGGAAATACGGGTGCGATTCGATGATCTCCAACAGGTTCTGCGAGTCCAACACAAAAAGATCGCACGCGCGGATTGTCGTGACCGTGAACAAACTCACTGAGTGACCTAACAGTCCCTTTTCGCCAAAGTAGTCGCCCAAACGGAAACTGGCCGCATGATAGAGTCTCGGGTTCGAGTGGCTCGTGCCATATAAATACCCTCGAACCACGAAATACATGGCGCGGCACATACTTCCTTCGACAATCACGCTCTCGCCACGAGGGTATCCTTCAAAACGCATATGCCGAGCAATAGTTTGCATAAACGCGTCCAGCATGGTTGCCTCCTTGTCTGTGCCCCCATCTTTCTGTGCAAGCGGTCGGAATATACTAGCCATAAACGCACCCAGAGGTTTGGCCGTGATAAACAAAATACCTTCGGTGCGCACACTGGCAGGCAGGTCGTCAAAGATCGATTGGTAATCGACGCCGGCGTGAGAGGACCACCATGAGGTGAGGAAAGCAGTAGCGCGTCGCTTTAAACTTGAACTCACTTTCCAGCGCACGAGGAACAGCTCCACAGACAAGTGGTTCTTCCGGAATTGCACCTCATTGTCGATGTACTGAAGAAAGACATTGGCCATTTCACCAATCATGAGAGCCATGATCATCTGACCAGCGAACGACGCAGCAATGCTAAACGAGTAGTTCAGTAGCTGCGTCGGGACAAACGTACGACCTTTCTTCACGAACGCTGTTGTCGCGAAGAATAACCCGCGGAAAATCCGCAGCATTAATAGTTCGGGATTCAAATGGTCTGGCTCGATGTCAAGTTCCTCCGCTGGCAACCATGCTTGCCATTCGGTGCCGAAACCGACATGCATAGCCACAGCAAAATAGGCGCATGATGTCCAGAACATCGCCAGCAAATACAGCAGCCACAACGTTTGCAGCTGGTTGATCTCATGAGACACGCTTCGGCGCATAAGCTCGCTTCGGTAATAAATGAGATTGCGTACTTTGATGCACCGATTCAATCGAAGCCACCGCTCGCTTGCCATAAGTGATGATGCCCCGACAAACTTCATCAAGAAATGATCAAGTGGGAATGCAGCGAGTAAATCCCAGATCAACCGTTCTCGCTTGTACGCACGCAAATGATTTTGCTCGTAGAGCTCCATAGCCGCGTGACTCTCGTGGACACGGAAGTGAAACCAGATATCCCACAAAAAAACAGCTTCGCAAATAGTTTCCAGCATGCGTAAACAGACCGGAATGCCATTCCACCGATCCAGGGAATCGTAGGCTATGCGATACGGGACAAAAACAGCCATGAAAATGGTACACATTGACACCAAACGAAGCCAAAACAAATAGAATGGACTTTGAATCTCACAACCATTAATCAGCTGGTTAGTACACCACCTTGCGTAATTAGCCACAGGCTTGAGCTTTTTGCGGAGCATTGGGCCTGGATTTGCCCTCTTGACAAAATCCCGAATTGTGGACGTTGTTGATAAGGATGCCATACTTGCTCCTCCGCCTCGTGTTTGATTCAAAACTTGTTGCTCGATGGCTTCGGCGCGATTATTCAACATATCCATGCGGGACAGTTTCTTTTTAAGGCCCCTTCGACCAGGAACTGCGACGTCGCTTTGTTGTGCTTCAAAAGCCAGCCGTGTCAGCCTTTGCTGTTCTTGTTGGATTTTTACAATTCTCAATACTTTTTGTTTCCACTCCGGGTAGCGCTCAAACACAAGCTCAAGAGACTGACGAGACAATTTGTACAAAATGCACGATGTCTTCGCTTTGACAAACGCGTTGCGAGGTGCGTTAGTAAATAGAGCTGCTTCGCCGAAATAACTTCCAGCCGTGATCTGGTTGACTTTTAGGAGGCCCGGCACAGAAGCTGGCGCTTTTCCTAGCGATGTTCCAGTAGCAGGTGCTGCAGGGACATAGATATCCAACACACCAGTAAAAATGAAAAACATCTCGCTTCCTTCCTCGCCATGTTTACAAATGTATTCGTCCTGAACAAACAGAACTTGAGTGAAAAGTGAAACGAGCATTCTTGTAACTGAATCTTCCATACCAGCCAGAAACGCGACCTTCACTATCATGGGTTGAAGTTGAAACATTCGGATATCAATCAACAGAGAAGGAGGAAGCACACGCTCTAGAACATGCTCTTGTGTGATTGAATGGAATCGCTTGAAAAAGAAATACGCCTTAAACTTCTGCTCGATGCCAACCGGGAGACTGAAATGATGTAGTAATCGGCGAAGCGAACTCAGCTTGGCAATAAAGTGCCGATTTTCTGAATCGTGGAGCTCAATTACATCAGAGAAGTTTCCCACAACGTATGCGAACAAAAAGAAACCAACTGTCATTGTCAACACACTGAACATACAGTGAGATACCAATTTTGGTAATTCCCCAGGGCTTGATGCAGACATGAGTCCAAACGACCAAAATAGGCTGGCCACATATTGCAAGCTACGGTCCGCATATTTTAGCTGCAGTCCTGGAAGCCACTTGTAGCTTCCAAAGGAGACACCATCATTTTCATCACCACTGTGAAAAAGACCATGCATTCCTGAGTTATTGGCAGCGAAATCGAACCAAATACAGCCAAGCATATGGGATGCTAAAAATGTGTAATACACGAGCTTAAATAATCGTAACTCCATAGCATGCTTGACGTATTTGGCTTCAAACGACTGGAACTGACTCGATGTCTTGCACAGGCGGAAGATTTTGTTCAGGTTTAAAATCTCCAGGCGTTTTGATGACGATGTTACCAGTCCATTGAGCAAAAACAAGGGAATAATTGCCAGCACATCGATCGTGAAATAAACCGAATGATAAAAATGATTTTGGATCTGACGCAAATCCATCACCTTGTTTCCATATTCATAGTATCCGAGTCGTGATCGGACATAAATATCAACAAGAAAACAAATTTCCAAAAAAATCATTACACCATCTTCGCTTAAGTAGACTTGATTCTCCGACTGATCTACGCCCAGGCAGGACCGAAGAATAACGAGGACGCTTTGAACTGTTATTGCAATGAAAATCCAGATCTCCCACATGGCCACAAATTTTGAATCTGGATCGATGCTCTTCCTTGTATAGCTGAGAATAGTAGTTTTCAACCATTTTACCCACCGTGACCATGAGTGTTTGGGAGCTTGAGGTTTGGCTTTAAAGCGCACAGAGGAACCAAGCAACGACTGCGTGAATGAAGATGACGGATTCGGTATTTCTTCTTGAAATCGACTATCAAGCGTGCGCAATGCTGACGAAAGGGGAGGCAGTATAGTTTGCATTGCGCTCAAATGATCGCGTGACACGTAAACAACAATAGACCCACTGACAGCAGTGACTTGCTCATCGTATCCAACCGCATTCATCGCGATCCCTTTATCATCCACTCCAAAATTTTCAAGCTGCAGTGAAGCAATACCAAAATATCCTCCAAGAGGAATAATTCGAGCCCTGTGCTGACTTTCTAATGCCTCCACTTTTCCTTCAAGCAGAAAGAACAATCCACCGGCATAATCGCCCTGGCGGTAGATGATTTCTCCTTGACCGTATAAAATAAATCGGAGGTTATCCAGAAAAATAGTTTCAATTTGCATTCGCGCGTGTAACCATGTTTCAGCGTCATAGCTACTGTGAACCGGAAGCAATAACAATGTTTCCATCGCAGGCGTGCAAATACTACGAACAATATCACGTTTAATCGTTTCAGGAAGCTCATTGAGTATTTCCCCGATGATCGCACCTCGATGCGACGACCACCAAAAATCCAAAAACGAATTTACGCGCTGATAGATCGACAATGGAGCATTTTGGCGGTTGAGAAATAGTTGAATGCGTGTTCGGGTTGCAAAGAATTCCTTTTCCTCAAACGCGGATGCGGTAAATCGTTTCTGGACATTATCAACGACGATTGCTGTGATGAAAAAACCACTGAGCATGAACAGTAGAGCTGCAGCAAACTGCGTATCACTACTGGGCTCAATTGTTCTCCCTAGTGCAGCAAGAACATTTGCTGCATAGTATAAAGACCGGCAGTATTGCATGGATCGAATCGCAATGATTTCTGCCCCATTCGCTTCTAGTAAGGTTCCATTCGCGTTTTCATAGAAGGAAGAATTCAGTTGCTTCACGTAAAGATCGTCAGATGGAATCCATGAGTCTTCTTCATCGCTAAAACCTTCGATACGCGTGATACTAAAATATAGACACGCAACTACGTGATAGAGCATCAAAAGCCCCAGACCAAACAGCATCAAATGCTTGCGACTGTTGAGGAGAAAAAAATCTTGCACTTCCGTGAAATGACCTTTAAGTCTCCAGGCTCGAAGCAACCGTGGTAATCGAGCAACAGGGGTACCAAATATTGCCGGGTAAAAAATTTCGTAAGGCCACACACACAGCAAATCCAATGCAAATGCCCAGCTTGTGAAATATCTTTCTGCACTGCGAGCTGTATCGACGATTTTTTCCGAGTTCACCGAAAACGAGAGGTTAAAATTCAGGTAAAGATCACACCATAGGACTACATCTGCTGCCACATACATTGCATTCGTATACCATGTTCGATGGCCGAGAAGAGTAAAACTGAACTGAAGGGGAACTTGGATCCAATTCTGGCAAAGATTCAATTGAAGAATGAATATCCATATCATTCTCACGAAGGATTCTGCATCAATGCACTTCGGCAAAAGCAATTTATTCAATCCAGACCTTCCATGCGTTGGACCAGGAGCGTTACGAATCAGTTGGTCATAGAAACCACGAATCGCATCGGTACTTTTACCTTCACTTGGAATGAGTTTGCTTGATCGAGCAAGCGTATTTCGTATACCATCTAGATGGTTTTTCGTCTTCATCATAAGTGAGGTCCGCTGATTCAAGAGAGGAGCATTGTGGGCTATTTCTTGTGTAGGGGTAGCGATTTGAGTTTCCGGTGATTCTGCGTAATCATTCGGACTTCCTTGAGCGTTTTGCTCTATAGCTTCCGCGCAGTCTTTAAGCACAACATCGATGGACGGACCGCTGGATGGAGCGACGATCGCAGATGCGCGAGTAACATTCAAAGAAACTGACGCTGAAGAGCCAATGCTTGAAGTGTCAGCATCAATTGCAGGCTTGACACGCGTGTTTGGCTTTTTCGAGCGCCATCCAGTCTGATCCGTCAATGTTCGCTTTAAAGCTGCAACCTGCAGCAAGGATCGACGGACTTTGCCCTTAATTGAAACTTGTCCGTTAGGTATTTCGGCGCTTTGTTTGCCTTGCGTTTGCTCTGTCTGTTGTATCATTCGACGGACAGTTCCATCTATAAGTCGAGCATATCGTGGGTATGCTTCAAGTAATTTGTCTGCGTGGAACCTTGATAACCTGTAAAGTGTGCAGTATGTGGTTGTCATCATTGTCGCAGATCGTGGGAGTCTGGCGAAGACCGCAACCTCTCCAAAGAAAGAGCCTTTGCGTAGTTCTCGCACTTTAACACCATTGACCGTTGTATGTAATACACCAGAGTTCACTACATATAATGCATCACCGTGATCCCCAGCTCGAAACAGAACAAACTGCGCAGGGTAACTCAGTAACTCCAATAGACTTGTGACTGCCTTGATAAATTGAAAATCACAACCTTGAAACACTGGTATACGACTGACGGTGCTTTGTAAGAGTTCGATCTGGATATCAATCGAAATGGATGGGCACAATAACTTTGCGGCTTCTCGGTCGTTCGTTTCTGCTTGGGTGTAGTACCGCTTTAAGTATTCCACAGCTTGTCGCTGGAGCTGTTGCGGGACCCGATGGAATGCTAGCAAGTGCTTGAATTGATTTACCCGTGCATCCGAAGTTTCAGTGTCGCCACCTTCACACTTGGAAATCATGAAAAATGTTGCGCATAAGTACGTGAATAACGAGAACCCAAGAATCGCGACCACGATCGTGAATGCAAATTCCACGTTCGAATGCGGCAATTCTCCTTCAAACAGTCCCGTCAAAAGTCCAAATGCCCAAAAGAGCGAGGACAAATACTTTGTCCTTTTGCTTTCTTCGTGCTCTGGAAGCGGCGGCAGCCAGTGATTAATCTTATACTCGTCGTAGCCGAAAGAATGACGCACGCATGCCACATAGTGAGACATCAGAAGTGTCAGTCCCAGCACTTTAGACAGCTTCTGCATCACAAAATATCGAGCGTAGATGTTGTCCAGATTGGTGATCAATGCCGGCATGCGCCACACTCGGATGAGCTTGTGGAACTCAAAGAACACGACATGCGCCGAGCCGAGAGGCAGTAATGACAGCGGTGGCATGGCCAGTAGATCCACGACAAACCCGGCCGACTTGAGGTATTTTATTCGAGATTTCCGGGTGTCACGCAGCACATTGCCGTCTTCATAGTACCCGGTATTCAGCTGCACATAGATATCCATACAAAACACGAGTTCGCAGATGTAAACGCCCATCAACGCCTGACGAGTCTCCGGCACTGTCTTGAACTCTGCAAAGCTGGCCTCGAACGGGATGAATACCATCTCATACAGGATGCACATGAGGATGAGCTGCTGCCAGGTGGTAATGAACCTCGAGTTGGGGTCGAAGGCGTTGTGGATCTCTGCGAAGAGCAGCTCGGACGAGCCAGACCTCGGGCGGTGGCGGAAGGTCTCCTGGAAGTGCGCGAGCGACGCCGAGTTGCGGCGCGTGGTTCCTGGCCGCAGTGGGAAGCCCATGTGGATTCCAACCGAGGTGTCTGAAGATAGAGACGCTTGACAGGTTCAATCACTCCACGTGCATCATGGCGGGTCCGGCCTCTCGGTTGCCGTTGGGAGTGCGCGCATTCAAGTGAAACCTCTTGGCTTAAAATAGATGCGCTCACGGTACTAACGTTTGAAGCCGGAGCACTAACATACGGTTGGTGTACCGTTCTAGTCAGTGGGTTACGGCCGCGGTGGTGCTCCAGTTTGTTCCGCGCACACTGAATTGGCATTGATTCGCATGGGGCCGTCGTACTACGAGGTCCTGGGGCTCACGCGCGATTGCTCGGCCGAGGAGATCCGCCGCGCGTACCACCGAGAGGCGCGCAAGCACCACCCGGATAGGCAGTCGGCCGCCGCTGCCGGTGGTGAGACATCCGACGCCGACGCAGCAGCCGAAGATGCGACAGTGGACGACGATGCGTTTCTGCTTGTGCAGGAGAGTTATGAGACGTTGCGCGATGCCGCAGCCCGGGCCGCGTACGACCAGCAGCTAGCACGAGACGAGTTCTGTGTCCAGCGTGATCTCACGGACATCCGCGTGTCAGAAGAAGTGCGTTTGTCGGACATGAGTCGCGAGGTTCTGGACGAAGGCGACGACGAGGAGGAGGAAGTGATTTACACACACACGTGTCGTTGTGGCGATGTCTATGAGATCACGAGTGAAGAACTGGAGGACGGAGTGGATGTCGTGCCTTGCAACGGCTGCTCACTCCACATCCGCGTGGTCCAAAGGTGAACAACCAAGCAACGCGCAGAGACAAGCGCTGTTCGATGTAGCTTTCTGATACTCAGTGAGAGAGAGAGGATTGGGACTCAAGCCGATTGCTCCAACACGTACAATATAAAGCATCGCTTGCGCTGCATTCAATAGAAGTTTGTCGAAAGAAGGGAGATCGAGCCTAGCTATCGAATCATATAGCTACGTTCGTCCTTGCTGTCTGCGGCTGCGACTTGACCAGCTTAAAACTCCTTGCCACGCGGAGGTCCATGAAGCGGGTATCGCAGCGGCGTCTGGATGGCATTAAGCACGCTCAAGCCCACGTACGCCAGGAAAATAAAGAAAAAGCCGAAGAAGAGCGCGATCAGGATCTGCGGGGTCATGTACACGTAGTGCGAGAAGCAGAACGCCTTGCCACCAGAGTAGCCGATCAGGTAGCCCGTCTCGCACACCAGTGCCGTCGTCGTGGATGCAGCGGCGTCACTCGTGAGCACACGATGACCTCCGAAGTCGTGCAAAATGTTTGTAGCCTCAGCTTCGTCACCAGTGAGTGCGAAATCCACCGAATGGCTCGTGGCCGAGAGCAGCGCATTGGACGCAGCCTCGATCAGTGCATCCGTTTCCGCCAACGAATGGTCGGACGAAATGCGCACAATCAGGATGTCAGGCTTTCCATCGGTGAGGATGGCGCCGTCATCCGAGCGAATGAATTCCTGAAGGGCACACGACAGCGTCAGCATCACCATTCGCTACAACAGACGCCCCGATGAACCAGCTACTCACCTCAAGGTTTTCAATCGCAATTGATTGGGTGTCCAGCGACTTGAGAGCAGAGCTGAGTGCGTACGGACGTGTGGTATGCGGGATCACGACAGAAGACTTGGCATTGGCAATCGCGCTTTGCACATAGGACGGCTTGTTCTGCTGCGCCAACTGCGAGAGCTCATGCGAGCGAAGACTGTCGCGGAGAAACACGCACAGTACATCCGCGTTTGGGAACGCGATCTCACGGCGACTCAGGATTTTCTGCAGCAGCATTCACCAACAAATCAGCAGCCGCAATCTCGAGCCATAACCCATGAACAGCTACAGCGCACGGACCCAGTAATCGTTGACCATGTCGCGCGAGAGCGCATTGCGGAAGGTGGACGCGACATCTTCGCCATCCAACACAGCGCTGTAATACGCGTCGTTGTCGTGGAAGAGCCTGCAGCCAGCAAACAAAGGGGGAGAAGCGCATATCAGCACCAAAAGATCCCAATCACAGTGTCGGTTTCAGCCACACAGGGAAGCTCTGTACGCACGGTCGCTCGGACCACATGGCCAGCGGCACATGCGGGTACTTGGGCGTGGACAGCTTGCCCGCCATGGTGCGCTCGGCGCCCAGCACGCCGCACAGCAGGAGCCCCGCAAGCGTCGCCGTCTTCATGCTGCTGGTCGTTTCGGTCTTTTTTTGCTTCCCCTTCCAGCGGCAGCGCACGGAAACCAGGATATACACCGGTATACCGGTATTACATCCGTTTTTGAACCCAATTCAAGAATGAATTGAGCCCGCCCTGTGCGGCACAAAAAGGAGCAGTGCGCCAAGAGACCCCCTCCCAAGAGGTCCTGCCCCCCTCCAAGGTGCGCCGGCTTCCCCCCGCTGAGGCTCTGGCCGTGAGTCTCGGATGAAGATGCTGACTGCATGGCTGCGTTCCTCTCTGTCTTCTCCATCGAATGTGTATTCAGTTCCCTTTCCTTCCCCCGACAACCCCATCAAAACACATCACAATGGCGTCCTCCATCCTCGCGTCGCTTGACATGAGCCTCGATGACCTGATCGACAGCCGCAAGAAGAAGCCGACGACCAAGGACGCGCGTCCGGCCAAGGGCAGTCGCGACACCAAGAACGCCCCCCGTGGTGGCGCTGCTGCCGACCGTGGCGCCGCTGGCCCCGTCCGCAACAACCGTCGCAACCGTCGCGGAAGCGCGCAGCCGTACAGCAGCCGATCCGTAAGTGATTGATTTCCTTGCCGATTCAAGCAAAGCGTGCAGCAAAGCAGCATGCAAAGCGAGCAGCTGAAAGCCTCAAGCTCTCTCGTCAGTCTCTGCTGAGAAGTGTGAGCCGCAGATCTCTGCTGGCGCCACGAGCGAGAAGTCGTGCACTCAGCAACGCCCGCCGCTTCTCCTGCGAGCTCTGCTTCGCGCGCATTGCTGCCATCCCAAGCACACGAGGTTAACAATGTGCCCAATCATTTCTGTCCCAACAGCGTGATAACGATGACGACATGGACGTTGAAGATGACGACGCTCCCAAGACATCTGCTGGCAAGCGTCGCGCCGTGGTCGTGAACAACAAGAAGGGCGGAAAGAAGGGTGTGTGTGTGTGGCTCTGTGTCAGTCGGGAGATGGATCCAAGAGTACTGAAGACCGATTGCCTCTTGTTCCCTCTTCGCAGGCGCTTCCATTCTGTCCCGTCTCGGTGGCAACACCAAGGACTCTGCGGCTCAGTCTGGCACCAAGATCCTGGTCAAGAACCTGAAGTTCGACATCCTGGAAGACGATGTGCGTGAACTCTTCGCCACCGTTGGCGAAGTCAAGAAGGCGGAGATCGTGTACGACCGTTCGGGCCGCTCCCGAGGCATTTCGCGTGTCTGGTTTGCGCGTCGCTCGGATGCCGAGAAGGCCATTGCTCAGTACGATGGTAAGTGGCTATCACTGTCATATTGCAGGAATCATTGTACTCACAATTAAATGATGCATAGGCCGTACGCTGGACGGCCAGGCCATGCAGATTACCCTGGATGAAAACGTCCGCAAGGGTCTCTTTGGTACGGCTCTGGCGACTCGCGAGGACAAGGACGTCAAGTTCAAGGTCTCTCTTGGGTAAGATTCTGGGTAGCAAGATGAGGATGCTTTATCCTGTGCGATATTGATTTGCCTATTGTTGTGGTCGTTCAGCAATGGTGACAGCGACTCCAAGGAACGAACACAACAGCGCGAACGCGGCGACCGTAACACCCGAGGCCGCGGCGGTCGTGGCGGCCGTGAACGTGGCCGTGGCCGTGACGCGTAAGTTTTGCTTTAACTGCTAATGTAGAGGGAAAGAAACTCACGATAATTTTGATTTCAGACGCGACAACAATGCTCCTTCCAAGTCTGTGGACGAACTGGACAACGAGATGGATAGCTACATGAAGGACGCATAAGCGCCTTATTCTTCACCAATGGAGTTGGAAACGATATCGTTCATGGATTCTGAGTGAATTGCAAGCGTCAGAAGAACATGGAGAAAGCACCAGTGGTGATCTGCGTTGTGATGGCGAAACGACCGGCGCAATGCATTTACATAGTTGATTGGGTACAGTGTCTGATTTCATGAATCCTCGGGGTCCATTCTGTGTTTCGCCGATGGTTTGATCACTCTAGTGGGAACGATCTGGAGCAGCATGGAAGGGCTTTGAAGAGCCATGTCGTCATGAATGAATATACTTTCCTCACTCTTGAAGAACGGTTGACCACGGGGACCAAGCAAGCGCTGCTGATTGGAACCCCAATGGATCAAGATCCGAGTTTTGTCTTACTTTGAGTCGGTGGGATCCAAGTTGATGTTGCTCATGTTTCTGTGTGCTTTGGGGGAATTTATTTAATGGGATGCAAAGAGGATACAATATCGTGTCGCGTCCAAGCCAATCTCAAGCGATACGAGCCTGATATGTTGTGAAGTCTATCATCCATCAATCAAGTTCAAGACCCAAGTTCGCATCTTGTGCTGAAGTTTTTTCAGCTCGTGGACCAAGGAGAGAAGAGACCAAGGATCCGAAGATCAGCTCTTTCGGAAACAACACTCTTGTGACGATTGCAAAGCCACATACATCGACGAAGGCCGGCAGGATTAATGTGCTCGACTGATTGCACGTGCACCGTGTGGTAGAATGCAGCGCAGACCTAGATAACGGTATTGTAATAGACTTCCTTTATGCGCTGCATCCATTTCTACTGCACAACAGTACTGTAGCTATCACGGCATACGTACTGAATGCGACTGAATAGAAGCCCCATCCTGCTCTTGAAGGGTTGCAGTTGGCGGGCGAAACGATCCTCATGCAGCGCGTGACAAGCATCGACGAGTACGCGCGGCTACAAGAAGACGACGACGAAGACGAGGAGGAAGAAGAAGAGGACGAGGACGTAGAGAATGACCAAGGCGGGGGCGACCGCGACGACGAGGGCCGTGGCCAGGACGTGTTCGAGCCGACGCCACTGCAGAAGCGGTCGACAGGGCAACTGTTTGCAGGCGAGGCGCCGCCACTGAAGGCGCACATCCATCGACGTCTATCCGTGGCCGGCGGCCCTCGTCACAAGTCCGTCGCGCTGATTGGAACCACGTCGCACGGCAGTGGCGACATGTCCATGCGCAGGCACTTCCTCAAGGAGCGGTCGGCGACGCTGGTGGACCTAGCGGCGTCACGCATCGAGCCTCTTCTAGCGCCCGTGCCGCAGTCCAAAGCAGGTGCGTTCCTGCTGAGCGTGCTGGCCAAAGCGCGAGGCTCTAGTATCCAGGACATGAAGCGCGGGGACTCGCTGCACACTTCCATGCTGGCCACCAGCGTGAGCTACGCGAACCACAACAAGGAGCCGGAGGGCCCACCGCTGCGCAAGTCCAACAGCACACGCCGCTTGGGCGTCCTCGCTCGGAACGGACTGGATCCGGAGACGCACCAGCGGGCGTCAGATTTGGTCGCTGCTGCGCTGTCAAATCACGAGCGATCGCTCGCCATGCTCGTGGGCGATCTCCGGCTCCAGAAGAAGCAGCTGACGCGACAGGTGGAGACCTTGCAGACCATTCTGCTGCATCTGGCTGACACGGTGGCCAAAGATACTAACGGCGTCCACGCACGCGCATGCCGAGAGCTGGTGGAGGCTGGAGTTATCACGGAGCTCAGCACGACCATGCGGGAATTCCGCTTCCACAGCGCGCTGCAGGTACAGCGGATGAGGAGGGTTGACTATGCGATGTGTGTGAGCCTCCGTGTCTGACCTTGTATGCTTGTAGATCTGCGCAGTGAGCGTTCTCTCTCTATTGGCCGATGCGTCTGGGCTGTATGCCTATATGATGGGTTTGGTGAGTGTTAAGCGTGCTGTTGTCCTCGCCAGTTGGTGTCGCATCACACTGCTCACTTGTCCTGTGCGTAGTTGGAGATGGACGCTCTGCTGCAGAAGACCATGGCGGTGCACGCCACGCATGAGCGGCTTGTGGCCATGGCCGCCACACTGGCCCACGCGATATCGGAAGCACGAACTCCCGACAACGCTCGTGCGCATCGCGCAATGCAGACAGAGCAGATACGGAGACCGTCGCTGGAAGACATGCAGCACATTTGTCGGAATCCCATCTCGCATAACCAGCGGCAAGGGCTCCAAGACGACGTCGCCATGAGAGGGAGACGCCCCAGCCAATCGGCCAGTAGCTTGCGACGCACTCTGGCGCTGACGCCAGCTCCGACCTTGAGTGCGCATTACGACCTCGAGGTCTCGCATGGGCTCGCCTCGACTCCAACGACCGAGACGCAGACTCAGCAGCGATCCCTTTTGTCCCCAGCCCTCCGTCCCATGACGTCACCAGCCTCCGTGACACGCGCAGCTTCTGCCAAAGCTGTTCGCTCAGATCACTTGGCAATCGCTGCGTATACAGATTCCCTGTCCTTTGTGGAGCCATCGCCTCTGTCCAAGCGCATGGGCAAGAGCTGCACGAGCCTTGGACTTGGAAGTATCAAGCGAACACGAGTCAAGTCTGCCCAAACGCCCAGGCGCAAATCCAGCATTGAACCGACAGATAGCAAAGAGCCCAAGGAGGAGTCCAATGCAACGACCAAGTCACCACCTGAGACAACTACAACTGATGGTGTGGGTCAGTGCGACGTTGAGACGCCTCGTAACGATGCAGGGGAAGACGAGGAGGAGGAAGAGTCCTATGAAGACGACTTCACGTCGCCAGAGGACAGCGACGACAGCGAGACAGAGACCAAGAACAGGGATCGACTGCAGGCGGATGCCGAGTTCATGGATCTGCTGCACCATGTTGCCAGCGAGAAGCAAAGCCCAACAGTTCCGGAGTTGAAACTTCAAGCGGCTGCTGCTGAAGAAGCTGCGATTCGCATTCAAAGCGTCGTGCGTGGCCGTCTGGTGCGGCGAACGCTGGCCAAGAAATCGACCTCCAATCTGACTGGCGCTACGCCGCGTTCAAAGCAGAAGCCGCGGCGGCAGTCCACGTCCATAGTGCGCAGCACACGCAAACGGATAGACCCGAAAATGGTCGAGGCGTCCAGGGCAAGAGCAGTGAAGCGATCCAACACAGCCGCAGTAGTAGTAGCGACTGCAGTTGTGAGCAAGCCAGCCGCACGACGCCGGTCTTCCTCAGCCAGAAAGAGCGCTGATCTGGTGGCGATACTGAGTGAAGTCTCCAATCAGGTGGAGAAGACGACAGCCACGACTTCGGATCCGTCAGAGCTGGAAGCTCCTCCTCAAACCAACCAAGAGCCCACGGAAAGCTCCGAGGAACCCCCTGCGTCCAAGCGTCTGACGAATGAAGACACACTGCGGTGCATCCAGAACTTGTATGCTCAGGGGCTTGCGCACCACAAGGCCGAGGAGCTTCCGCTGGCCATCGAATGCTACACACAGGCTCTGAGCTGGCAGAAGCAGGCGCAGACGCTCGGAGGACGCGAGTTCGCGTCGTTGTACATTAATCTTGGCTCGGCCTTACTGGCCCAGCAGAACGCAGAGCAGGCGTTCGAAGCACTCACGCATGCGCAGCGCATCCAGCCCAACAACGTCAAGGCCATTTACAACACGGCGCTGGCGCTAGTGCATCTGGGCCGCCCCAGTGAAGCCGAAGACCAGGTATGTCGCTGGACTCATCTCCTTCCATCGCGTCGCTTCGTGGGTCGTTCGATTTGTCTCACTGGATCCATGACTTCCATCCGTTCTTTGCAGCTGCGGCAGGTGCTGGTGCTGGACCCGTCGCACGCCAAGGCCCTAGATGCGCTGGCCCGCTTGAGTGAGAAGGCCGAGAGCAGCAAGAGCAGGACAAGACGAGGTGCATGAAGGGACGCATTCTCCTATTTAATATTTACATGCCAAAACAGCCACGGAAAACCCAGACACGAATACAGACGAGCAGCAGCAGCAGCAGCGAGCGGCTTGGGGGCCTTTCTTCCTTCGAAAGGGCCGGACATTCAAAGAGGACCCCAATGGCAAAACGAAAGCAGCTCGCTCACTTGCTGATTTGATCCTCTAGACCACGTCCACGGACGCGCGCCGGCGGGGGCTCCACTCACTACTACTGCTGTCCGTGCTATAGTCGCTGTCCTGCAGCTTCTGCGGCGTAGACACGCGGAACACAAAGGACTGCGCCACGATATCGTGCTGCCGGGGGCTGCTCAGGATCACGGGCATGGCCACCGAGTACTTGATGCGGTTGCCGAACTTCTCGTGCTTGGAGATCAGCAGCACGCCCAGCAGCACAAAGGCGATAGCCAGCGGGAACATGGTCCACTGGGTCGACGTGAAGTTGTGCGCCTGCTGGAAGAAGACCACACCGCTGATGTTACTCGACGAGATCCAGAATGCCTGGAAGATCGGGTACGACGACATCGTGTCGCCAGACATCGTGGCCATGTTGAGCGTGTGCGTCTGCGTCAGCAGCGTGCCCACCATGCCAGCCACGATCACGTACGTGCCGAAGTACCGGAACTGGTTGTCGCCTTCGACCGTCGACGAGATCATTTCAGCCACACACTTGGCCAGCAGCACCGACTGGCCGCCGATGACGCCAGAGATCGCGGCCCAGTAGAGCGGCAGCTTGGGATCGATCACAAGTGTCTTCTTCTCAATCTCGCCGTTGCTAAGCATGCGCTTGGAGCCGTTAAGAGCGACCGAATCAGAGTCCGTCGGATCATCTTCTTCGCCCGGCAGACGCCCCATGGGGGAGAGATGGAGACGGTCACCAAAGATGGGCGACGGGAAGGGCGACATCATGGCGGAGCGTGCAGCCTGGTCTTCGTCGGCGTCGTCAAATTCCTGCTCCGAGCTTGATGACGTCGACTTGTCGCTACCAGCCGATGGCGTGACGGAGTCGTCCTTCACGCGGAGCGCGGGCGCCTTGGAGCGACGCACGCGCAGGTAGAGCGTCATGACGAATGCGGTCGTAATGAAGCAATACAGGATAAACGGTGCGGCCTGCATGAGCTGGTAGATCTGGTCCATCTTGTAGTGGCCGTTCGACTCCTCACTGGCAGCGGCCAGGATGACCACGCCCATGGTCACGAGCGTGACTCCTGCAATGTCCGTGATGTACAAACTCTGCTTGAGCCAGAAGCGAGACATAAGCATGTTGCCTAGAATGGTGGAGCCACCGCCAAGTGAGGCCACGAGCGTCTGCGGCGCGAAGGCCAACGCGGCGAAATCGCCGATTGAGGCGCCGACGACGCAGATCATGCCGACCCACCAGAGCGGCCGCAGGTGGTAGGCCCGCTGCTTCACGCGAGTCTCCTCCTTGTCATGCGAGTACTTCTGCAGGTTGATGCCGAAGATGGACGCCACGGAGGCGATGACGGCGATGGCCCCGCCGATGAAGTCGCTCTGCATGAGGCCTGAGCTTCTCGAGGAAAGGGGGGACTGGCAACTGCGGGCTGGGCTCGGCACGTCAAAGAGCGTGCGGTGTGTTTCAATCACTCGGTATCGTGTGTTTGTGGGGCTGCGTGTTTTAAACACTTACCCACTGGCAGCCATCAAGCCACTCTCTACCAAAGGGTGTTGGACACTTATTCTGCTGGTTACCAGAACCAGAATGTTTTAAACACACGGGAAGAGTCAGTGATGCGCTCCCTCTCGCTCTCAGCGCTTTCCAGTGGAAATTCGTGACAGAGGGATTAGGGGGGCTACTGTAGAGGGAGGTCGGGATTATGGCAAAGGAACAGCGCCCCGCCGGCTCGAAGAAGGCTCCCGGCGGGTGGCGCAAATAGACAGACGCCAATGACGCCAGTTGAGACAGCGCAAGAGCCGCAAGAGGCGTTGGATCGGGTCTCCGCGAGCAGGCCTCGGCTTGCTCGCTGCCGCTGCTGTTGCCGCTTAACTGTGCACATCGCGGTGATTGCGGTCGGAGGGGCGCGGCTGCCACTCCCAAACTGTAACTTGCAGCGGCGAATATCGAAGCGAGATTGCGGACTTGTATTGAGGTGCCCGTGGTACCAGTCAATCTGATTCTTGCAGCCAGATTCACTCCAGGTTAAGTTTCGATTTTCTGAAATGCACCGAAATCCGCATAACATGTTATGTTATATGGGTGGTTAAATAACCAGTAGATCCACATCAGCAACAGTATCAACCGAGCCCCAATGGCGGTGGATGCGGTGGCGATGCTGCTGCAGACGCTGCGAAAGCCAGAGACGCCCAGCGAAAAGATCGTCGATGCAGCGCTGGAGACCGTCATCGCAGCCCAAGAGCTGTCCGTGGTGCAGCACGTTGTGCGTGCTCTGGCGCGAAAACTGTCGCCCGCGCAGCTGATCCCGCTACTCAAGCAGGCTGCGTCCGTGTGCACTCTCCCGGCGTCCAAGAGCGAGTTCCTGGCGTTTGAGCTGCTCTCGCAAGTGTTCCTGACGCCAGAGGACGTGGCGACAGATACCCAGGGCCGGAATGCGCTGCTTGAGGGGTACACTGCGAACCCAGGAAGCTTGGAGGGCTTCTCGGCTGCGATTGAGAGCGTCTCGAGTCCGTTCTGGGGCGCGCATGCGATCTGCTCCCCCACACGTGCGCTTGGACTGCTGGAGCCAGTGTTCACGGCCGTGCTCATCAGCAATCAAGGTGAGACGCTTGTCTTTGCGGTGGGTCCTGCTGTTGAGTTGACTGACTGTGGTGCTCTCTGCAGCTGATTGCACCACCAAGCTGTCCATCGTGAACACTCTGTCGCGCATCGCATGGACTGAGAGCGGATACCAGCACCAAGTGATGCACAGCGTCGTGGATCTGCTGCTGCATGCGTTCAGTCTGCTGCCGCTGATCAAGACGCGCTCGACCGCTGCGCTCGTGGCGCTGCTGGTGGATCTGCTGATCGCCTTGGAAGACACTCCGCGTGAGACTGTCGACCTCGCGACCGCACTGCTGATCGCGCGCGTGCACTTTCTGATCAAGCAAAACGCTGGCGCGTTGGCGCCGCTTCATACGTTGGCCCGGCTGATTGCCGTGTACCCGCAGTGTCTCTGGGCGTCCGAGCTCTTGTTTGCATGCAGCTACTGCCTCGCGACAGAGTGGAAGTCCCCGCTGGAGCAGCAGGTTCTCCTAACGGTGATCCACTCGGCGCTCGCGTATGGATCGATTCAGAACGATGAGAAGCGTGACGTCTACGTCGAGTGCCTGGTGCTGCCTCTGGTTTCCCTGCTCAAGGACCACCAGGAGCTTGTATCGCCTATGCTATCTCTCGTGGCCAAGATTCAGACTACACAGCAGTATCAGCCACGTCTGTCCAAGCAAACGATGATCTGTGACCAAATAGTGCCTGGCTGGGACGTCTTTGTGCACGCCCAAGCGAGCATGCAGCTCGCCCAGCAAGAGTCTGCGGGCAACAAGTGGCTGGATTCGCTATTCACGGATTCGCAGTCGACCCAAGTCAGCGAGAAGGCCCACGACAAGCAGTCATGGCTGGTGCTGCTCTTGGGTTCACTGCTCATCGATCAACGGTCCTCTCTTCGGAACAACGCGCTGCGGGTGTTTGCTCGGCAGCATGCCATCGACAGCGCCTTCTGGTCTTCGTCCAATGCTCGTCTTCTGGTCTCGGGGCTGGTCTATCTGCTATCCCAGCAGCAATCTAGCCATGCGTTATGGGATCGTTACAGCCATTGGATGACCGAGTGCTTCTATATTGTGGCATCGCTCGCTGTTTCCTCCACAGAGACCATGGCGATCGTACTGCGAGTGATCAAGCGGATGACCGCCGTCGAAAGCATGCAGCCGCTCGCCATCCGCTTGCTCTTACGCATCTGGGAACAGGATGCTCGTGTGTACCCGCGACTGGAGCCATTGCTGCACCAAGAGATGTCCGCGGATGAGAATCTGGATCTGCATGTGGTTACAATGGCCACGATCGAGTCCATTTGTGTGAAGGACCCCGAGTGTGGGCTTGAATACCTGAGCCGCATCCAGCAGTTCCTGGAAGATCCATTGGTATCCGTTGCATCCATGGCCGTCAATGCCATCAGGGCATTGTGCGCTGCGGACTGCTTGGACTTTTACGCAGCGTTCAAGATCGTGTCATTGAAACTGCGCAAGGGCAAAATCACGTGTGGAGACGACGCGCTTTTCCAGGAGCGCTTGTGTGCTTTCTACGCAATCGGTGGCCAGCAAGACGAAGAATCCACCGCCGGCAACGAGAAGCACACAGCAAAACTTCTTGCGCAGCTGTGGCAGTACGCAGAAGATGACGAAGTGCCGTCGCTTGTCCGCAGACAGGCATTGATCGCAGTGAACAGCTTTTCGATTAGTGCGCTAGGCTTGGGTTTGCCTGATGCGCATGCGCAATTGGATGACTCTGAATCTGAGGAAGACGATGAAGATACTGACAAGGTTCAATGGATCGTGACTCGGCTTCAGGACGAAGCTGATGAAGACGTTCGCTTGGAGCTCGAGCGGCTGGCTGTTCGAGTTCTAGACTACGAGTGCGGGCAATTAAATCCGTCGTCAGTGTCGTCCGCGAGCCAGACACACGTTATCTCCCAGTCGGCGACAAGAGATCTGGAGAAACACTTGCCTGATCGCCGTGATGCGATGGCGCTGTGCACTACGAATGCGAATGCAGATGATTCAACTGGCTTGCTGTTTGCCTACGAGCACAGCGAAGACACGGCGATGTCCGGAACCATGCGGAAGGATAAACGAATCAAGCTGGCTACACAGAGAGTTGAGACTATGGCGCAAACGCTGACTCAGATCGTTGGCGATCACAAGACCCCATGGGGAAACACCCAAGAGCCGACCGAATCGTCGTTCTTGCGGATGCTTGGGTTGCTGGAAGGATGGCAATCGTTCATGCGCAAGTATATCCAGGCGATTGACACACTCGCGACGCTTAAAGCCCCGTCCCGGGACGATGGCAGTGCGCCCATCGTGGAAGAATCCGTCATCGAATTGGTCCGAAACCAAATGGAACTGCTGGACGTCCAGAGCAACACCGACACGGCGACCTTAACAGCTGCTGGTGCATTTGTGTACCAAATCCAAACAGCAGAGCTACTCGGTACGTCAAGTGAGCTCCACGCGATATGCAATTCGGCTATTGAACAATGGATCGCTCGACTGGCTCATGCGATTGAAGAGCTTAAGGTTTTCCCTGGAAAGGAAGCTCATTTGCCTATCGTGAGCCTCATTGGAGCTCTTCACGAAGCTGTTGGACCGCTCTGTGGTGACTCTGGAGTCAGTGAGGATACACAACAAACTCGGTTGTATCGCATTGTATCACTCTTGACGCCTCTCACGCAGACTCATCATGCTCCGCTTCTTCAAGCAGCTGCTTTACTGTGTCTTGGTCGCATTGGTGGTTTCTATGGCCAGATAGGCCAAGGCGTTCAGACTAGTCAAGCCTACGTGAAGACAATCTCAGATACCTTAACGAACGTCCTATTCCGCGTGACTGCAACTTCAAGTGACGTGTCTGGTGATAAAATGTTTGCGTTGACTTCAACGAAACTGGTCAAGATTGATTGGCGATTCCCGAAGAACGTTCCATGGGCTGATGATAGCATTGTTGTGGTGTGGGCATCCTTGATGGCGTTAGCTCGACTATCGCAAGCGTTCGTTCGCGTCAGACACTCCGTTTGGTTGTTACAAGTGCAAGATTTGCTTCAACATATGTGGAGCCAAGTTGAATTCGATTACAATTGGAGTATCGTGGGTGTCGCACTTGCTCCGATTCTGGTGGAATGCGTGGCTTTCAACCTCAGTTCCTTGTCAACAGTTGATGAATTCGTTTCGAAATCGTTGCAATATGTGGATGAAATTACTGCCACTCGAAAGAGCAGTAGGAATTCCGCTTTTCTGCTGGTGGCGTCCTCCTATTTGCATTGCCAAGTCCGCGACAAGCAAGATTACACCTCGGTGTTCCTTCAGTGTATGAGAAACACGCTCGCTCTTGCCAGTGCGCAATCGTGTTCTCCGGCTCGTATGCTCGTGCTAGCGTCCATTGCCAACCTCTTCCACCATTCATTCGGTGTGGCTGCATTGAGTCGTACTCACAGACAAGCTGCGCAAACTGTAGCTTTCACCTATGATCTTGAAAGCGTCGACGCATTTATGGCAATTGTGCGAGCAGAGCTCGATGTGGCACCAAACGCGTTTTCATTGACTATCTGGGGAGCGATTGCTGATCAGCGTGAGCTGTTCTACGTGGCCGTCAAGAAGAAAACCTTCGATGTGGAAGTCTCGTCGCTGCCGGTCACGAGTTTGCTGCAGAAAACGTTCGTACTCTTGCTGCAGCAACAGGCGGATCTGGTCGCTGCTCAATCGCTACTCCAATGCCTTGCACAAGTGAAGAAGCCGCTGCCGCAGCTGGACTACGCATCACTATTGCTTCGGCTCCTGCGACAATTCGTTGGTAATGACAACCTGATGGTCGCGTGCATTCGCTTCGCTGGAACTCAACCCGCATGTCACGATATGATCATCAACAACTTGCTGACAGCGAATCAGTACTGGGTCTTTGCACCAACGATTCAGCAAGCGCTTGTGCAAATAGTGAGCCAAGTAGCTACCCGCTTGTCGTCCGATGCACTGAAGCATACAATTAAGATCACGTTTGATTGGCTTTTGGATGCCTGGCAGACGTCTCCTGGCCCGTCAACAGGACTTCTGTTTTCCACGTGGATGGATGCAGTCCTTGGATTGCTTGGATCTGACACCAAACGTTCGCTTGATGGAGAGGCGTTGATCGCATTAAAGTCAGTACTAGTGACTTATACTCTCCCGCGCCTGCCTTTCCATCCGGACAACGCCTTGAGCTCTTCGTTGCTACAACAGTTTGCAGACATACTGGTTTCGGTCGGACGACCCGACGCAGCGAGCGTGTACCTTCCCGAGAGTGCATTCTTGACAGGCACAGCCGATTCCTCGTGCTGGTGCTCTGGTGTGTTGCTTGTGCAAGTTTTGCGGAGCCGAGCCGTGTTCCCAATCGAGCAGCATGGAGCTATCGTATGCAAATGGCTACTGCAACAACAATTTGAGAAATGGGAAGCCTTGAGCAGTCAAGTCCGCGATTCCTTGCTGTGGAACCTTGCCTCGGTCATTGAATCCGTGGCGACTCCAAGTGAGAATATCTCCTGGCTGCTGGAGGTACTCGATGTGTTTGATCGTTCACGAACAAACACTGAGGCGATCCCTGGGGCCAGCACCAAGTGCCAGATTCTGTTCTGGTTCGTTGTCTCTGTCTTGGCCTCGGGACAGCATCTTCTGAGCCAAGAGCAGTACTTGCTCGTGTCCGATGCCGACCCGCATACTCTCATTCAGCAATTGGTTCCCATGGGCCTGACCCTGGAGCTGGGATCTGGACGGAAGGTCCAGACAATCGTGGAACGACTGTGGAGTATCCTGCTGCAGCTGGAATCGCGCTCCTTTCAACAAGACGATGCCTATCTGCGCTGTTTGCGCATCGTAGCTCGGATGATGCAGGTTGTGGACATTCCAGTCCTCTCGCGCATTCAGCCGGATACCACTAAGTATTGGTGCGAAAGCAGGCTTTCAAGCTAGTGTGCTAGATATGAACTGCTAGTGAGCTACATTACGTTAGTGCTGTCTCTAATACATGAAGACCTTTGCAATAAGCGATTGGAGAGTGCCGTTTTGATCCACTGCAGTTGATCAAGCGCCCGTGGGGGTGGAGCTGATCGTGTCGCCCGCCTTTTGCTGGCTGGCAAAGTAGTTGAAGATTTGCTCCAGCGTTGTCTGTGAGACGCTGTACTCCCGGATCGCTAATCGAGCTTTGGCAGCCTCCACGAGCTCAAACACAGTGGCGAGTCGTAATTCCTCGTGCTTGGTCGTAGTCTGGAAGCCGCTTGGCTTCACGTCCGAGCCCCGCAATTTGAACCAGCACGAGTCGTTCTGCCGCTCAAGCAGCTCTATGAAGCCGAAATTCTCCTGCAGAAACGTGGCGACAGCTTCGAATTGGGCTTCAACCAGCCACCAAGCAGCGAACGTTCCTGCGAGTACGTAGCCGTCTCGGTGCAAGTGGTTGGCCAGCATGTATCCGGTCGGATGCGTGTTGACAATCTTCTGCTCCCATGTTGGCTGGCCAAACAATGCACAGGTCGACGCGATTTCGTCAAGGCTGATGCGCGCATCAGTCGAATCAAAGTGCCGCAACGCCAGCTCTTGCGCATCCAGAGTACGAGGAGGCTGCAGCTTGGCATCAAACATGAGACCGTCGCCAAAGCGGTTCTTGAGATGCTGGACGCCGCCCAAGCACTTGAGTGCGCCTCCGACCATGATGCCCACACGTGTGCACAGCGCTTCGCACTCCTCCATGCTGTGCGTTGTCAGCAGAATGGTCGATTGCTTCTTGTAGGTCGAGATATCAGCGATGACGTCCCACATGAAGCGCCGTGAGACCGGATCCATGCCCGTAGAAGGCTCGTCCAAGAACAGAATGGACGGCGAGCCAATCATTGCGATCGCTACCGACAGCTTGCGCTTGTTGCCTCCACTGAGACTCCCTGCCAGCTTGTCCTCGAAGCTCAACAGGTTGAGCTGGGCCATTTTATCGTTGACTTCGCGGTCGAGATCGGCTTTGGCGATGCCTTTAATGCGTGCGAAGAGCTCCAGATGCTCGCGGACAGTGAGCAGATCGATCAGCGCGTCAAACTGAGGGCAGTAGCCGATCTCCCGTCGAACGTGTACCTGCTGCGTCAAGATGTCGAAGCCGCTCAGTGTCGCACTGCCAGACGTCGGCACGATGTCACCCGTGAGGATCTTCATGGTCGTGGTCTTCCCTGCCCCGTTGATCCCTAGGAAGCCAAAACATTCCCCTCGCTTCAGGCCGAACGTGAGGTCTTCCAGTGCGACGGTCGGGCCGCTCCGAAAGACTTTGCGCAGGTGCCACAACGTGATCACATCGGTGTCCGCTGCTCCAGATTCCACACGATGCACCTCGTTCGCAACGTCCTGGTCTATCGCTGGATCGTCCTTCAGTGGGACAAGCGGGTCTTTGGCCAATGCGGCCTTGAACTTGGGGAATGTGAGCGCGTAGTCGATGCCAACCGCCAGACAAAAGTACAGAACAGCGTCCAGAACCATGAACAACAGCTCATAGCCCATATTCCCGAGTGCGAATGGGTCTGCGGAGTGGGAATTGACGCTGTGGCGTTGGTTCGCGTGGTTGATCTCGATCATTGTGAGGTTCAGCAGGCCAGCTCCAAGATTGTACAGAGGCGAGAGGCGGTAGAAGAACTTAAGCACACTGTTGACGCTATGCGCGCTCTGAACGATGACGTCCAGCACGTACGAGACGATCAGCAGCGCCATCCCGAGCATAAAGTTGATCAAGATCATGTACGTCTGCGAGGCCGGTGCGTCCTTGAACACGAATGACCAGCAGTACGCATAAGGACAGATCGCGAGACCAAAGGCCACGAACAGAAGCACCACGGCAGGAAACGTCGCGCTCGTGCAGGTCTCGCAGGAGCTTCCGCCCGTGAACGTCGAGAGATCGTACGCCACGATCAGCACCAGCGCCATACAGAGCGGGATAACGTAGACGAGCAAGTCCCATGTGAGATTGGCCAACCAGAACGCTGGAATGCTCACGCCCGAGACCAACTGCTGGTGCTTGGAGTTGTGCTGAGGCTCTCGCTCTCGCACCAGCAGGACCACGATGGACGCTGGGTAGTACGCGAACGCCACTGCGATGAAGATGCAGGCGAAAAACGCGACAAATGCATCGAAGAGCGCGGTTGTGGACGCCGTTTGTGGTAGCGGATGGCTGTTCACCTTGAGTGTCAGCTCGGACACGTCGCTGGCTGGATTGAGCTGTGAGGCCATCAGCCGATAAACAGACTGGTCCATCAAGGCCTTGAAGGCTGCGGAGCCATGCATGAGTGTGGTATTGACCAGCACATTGTAGCTCAACACGTGCGCGTCGGCATCTGCTTGGACAAGAAAGCCGCCGAACTGACTGGTCCGCGCTTGTGTGAACCCCTGGGCGTAGATCTGCTCACTCAGCTTCAGCAGATACCCAGTCGCGCCCGTGTGGTTGATCGATGGGTCTGTGTATACTACGTTGAAGACCGTGGGCGTGTCCGTTGCGTACGGTGGTACCCCAATGGTAGCTTGGTCTATTACAACAGGCGTCGCGGTTGAGAAGAACTGCGAAACGTCCAGCACTTTGGAGCACCAGTCGCCTTGGCTTTGCATGCAAAACGACGGTAGAAGAATCTCATGGCCAGGGGACTCCTTCGTGAGCCCCGAGATGTCGATCGCCATGAACGGATCTGCATGTCTCCACACGCCGGCCTTGAGGGACGACAGGCCAAGCACAAGCCACAAGACTGGAAGCACGAGACTCACCAGCACCATCCGCTTGTCTCGCTTGGCAATGCGCCAACGCTTCTGGAACAGCGCCGCAAATTGACCAAAGAACAGGCGACGAGTGGCCAAGCTTGACTCTGTTCGAGTGTATGCAAGGCGTTGGTGCTCGACTAGTGCATCGCTTGGTGCTGCTTCGCTGACTTCAGTCGGACGATAAGTGACATTGTTCTGCAGCGTGTGCTGCTGTTCATGAGCGTCTTCATCTGCCAGCTCAGCCACTTTAATGAACACTTCCTCCATGGTCGTGACCGAGATGCCGTAGGAGACCAACGCCAGCGCCAGCATCTGCGCGTCCAGATCCCGAAAGAGACCAGCAAAGTGCTTGGATGTGTTGAACGGTAGCTGCAGAACCAGCTCCGTCCCGACGTTGCTCAACACGCGAGCGCTCTGGATATGGCTGGAGACGAACTCAATCACGCGGCTTTCGTCACACTCGTCCTGCTTGACGATGGTCAGCGTGTAGCCAACGCCGAAGCGGTTCTTCAGAAACAATGGCGAGCCACAGCAACGCAGCGCACCGTCCGCCAGGATCGCAATCCGGTCGCCCAGGATGTCGGCCTCGTCCATGAAATGCGTGGTAAGCACAAGCACGCGGTCGTGGCGGTGGCTCATGAGGATCTCCCACGTGTTGCGACGTGAGTACGGGTCCATGCCTGAGGTCGGCTCGTCCAGGAACACGAGCGAACTGTCGCCCAGCAACGAGATCGCGACTGATAGTTTGCGCTTCATACCTCCAGAGAGCGCGCTGCTTACTGTGGCGGCCTTGTCCGTCAGCCCAACGTCCGCGATGCTTTTGGCGACTTCGTCCGCCAATTCTTGACCCGAATAGCCTTTGATTCGGGCGTAGAACGCCAGATGCTCCCGCACCGTGAGCTCTGGATACAGCACATCGTGTTGGAAGCAGATCCCGAGCGATTCACGGATCTTGTCCATGTCATTGCGCAATGAAAGGCCGTGGAAGGTTGCATTCCCAGAGCTGGGCTCCAGCATTCCAGTGAGCATGGAGATCAGCGTGGTCTTGCCAGCTCCATTGTGGCCCAGGAGACACGTGATCTGGCCCATGTACATGCTGAGGTTCAGATCCTTGACAGCTTCCAGCTCTCCGCCCGGGACAGAGAAGACCTTGCGCAGGCCTTGCACCACAAGCGCTTCTCCATTTGCTTCCTGGGCCAGCAGATCTTGGCCAACGCGCTCGATGTTGGGATCAATTGGGATATCCAGTGCGACTGCGCTTACTAGCAAGGTGGATGCATCATCTTTGCCACGATCTGGAAGCTTGTTGCGAAGCCATTGAAGGGGCGAATACCAACGTCTGGCCGTAACGCTGTTGACCTTTGGCACTGTTCGTTCGAGATACAGACCCAAGAGCGTGTAGAGCACAGTGTCCAGGGCCAGCATGTACAGACCCGTCGTGAAGCGGAAGTTGTTGACTTTGAGCGTGGCCGTGGAGAAGTTCATGCCCAGATGCGAGGTTTCCACGGACGAGAGCGCGTTTACGGAGAACACGAGGGCGACTGGAGCCAGCAGACACGCCCAGGTCTTGGCAGACTCAGCAGACTCGTCGTTGAAGGCGTTGGACACTGCGTACATGATGAAAAAGCCGATGATACCCAAGTACGTGCCGTTTCGGGTCGTGGATACACAAGAGCTCACGACAAACGCAAATGCCAGCACCGCGAGACTGAAGAGGAAGAAGAAGATCCAGACCAGAACGGCGTCCGAGCTGACAAAGAGCGCGCTCTTGGCCGCAATGGTCTGCAGAGCCGTGGCCAGCAAGAGGAGGCCGCTGTACGTGAGATACCACGATATGATGATGCTGGACTCGTTCACGCCCAGAATCTTCATGAGCTCGCGCGACCGCGTTTCCCGCTCTGCGATGAAGCTCACAAGGATCTTGGACAGCGGATGCAGGTACGTGAGCATGAAGAACAGGGGGAACACGTTCTTGACCGCATCGTAGAAGCTGGAGGACGGAAACGACTCGATCGGGAACGGCGACACCAGGCTGCCCAGCAATGACTGCGGCGCTTGTCGCAGTGGCGTCAGGAGTGCTTCACGCGTTGCGTTCGTCAGTGGCAAATCAAGAGACGCTTGTGCGAGCTCCGCCGTCCATGCTTCAGAACTGTCACCTTTTGGCTGTGTGAACTGACTCCAAATGAACTTAAAAGCCGAATCGCTTTCAATAACTTTCACAAACTGCGAGTCCAGCGTCTCGGATGCTGTGGCCACAGACGCGTTCACTTGGCATGCGCCCGTGGTGGACTGGCTGGTAGAATCCCAGGTCGGCAGGCAGTTGAGAAACCGCACCACAAGCGTTTGCAGCGTCATGAAGCCACCAGTCGCGTACTGTTTGTAGTAAATGGGCTCGAGCGTGCGCTGGTACGCATTCCACGTGGCCGCGCCATCCTTATCGATCGTACGTGGTACGTACCGCTCGAGGTCTCTCGAGTCGTCGTCGTAGGTCGCGTTGAGTCTGAGCGTGTACTCGATCGATGGCATTTGCCTTCCGATAGCCAAAGGATCTGCAGGATGTGTATCAAACACAATGGCGCCAAAGATGCGAGGCTTGGACGCTGTCTTGGCGTACTCACCCGACATGACGTAGTCGTCCAGTGCCTGCTCACTGCTGAAGAAGACCGAGCTGTCTTCAAACGACGGCACCACAAGCGAGGCCGCTGCTGACGTGAAGCTGGTATTGTCCGGAGCGGCGATCGTCACTGTCGGGTACCAGCGTTTGACAGTCTCGGAGAAGTACTGGCGCGTGAAGGCGTCGTCCGGCACGATCGCGATCTTAAAGGGCGACACACGACCTTCGCAGGCGGCTGGGATCGCGTACGGAGACGATTCGTTTAGACTCACGCAGCCGCCAAAGACGACTCGAGCCGAGCAGATCGAGGCGTTGGTTGCGTCGAAGTCCTGTGCATCGCGCGCGCGAACAAAGGACTGGAGAGCCAAGTGCAGCAGCAGTCCGGACAGCGTCGTCTCTGGAATGGCGTATTGCGGTGTAAGCGTCGGGGAAATGAGCGAGAACGCGCCGCCCTGGAACAGATTGGACGAGACCGCGCCAGTCGTGAACCCAGCAGGCACGTTGTGGCTCGAGCTCTGGCTTTTGATGATGTCCAAGATCACGACGAAGAGCATTGGGGTGATGTACTCGAACAGCAGAGCCACGGGGTGCTTGCGCTTGAGCAGCCAGTTCTTGCGGAGCAGCGTCGGGATAAAGCGCAGGCTTGACTTGCGTGGAGGTGGAGCCGATGCTCCATCGTCACCTGGGGTCGTCAACGGCTCGTTCATCGTGAAATGAGCGAATGAACGTGGGATTGAGCTGCGAATGAGCTTGGGAATGAGCCTACCGCAGTACCGCTGTGCTTGGGTTTAATCGCAGAAGAACAGAATGTTTGTGCTGTACATGCGCGCCAGCAGCGATAGGTCGCTCTCATTGTGGGTATACACAACACGTACCGCCGATCCGCGAGGCCGGCTGCACTGCACAAAGACAAGTGGCGTTGCGCAATGGGATGCCGTTATGAGAGCAAATCCACCCGGCGCTGGCCACTGCTTGGGGAGGAGGCAGGCGTGAGTGGATACTGAAGTGCGTGTCTATATTGGTTGGCTTCCAGAGCAAACGGTCATCAAGCGCTCACCGCATGAGAGAAGACGCATTCTATCCCTTGGGTCCAACCCACGCAAACGTTCAACAAAAGAGTGTTTGTTTGGTGTCCAAGCGGTAGAAAAACACTGCGGCATGGATCTGTGATGCTTGGGTTCCCTCGCCACCATCAAGACAAGCGCTGGGTGGTCTTTGCTTGGACGTTTAAACCGGATATCGAAATGGACGAATTGGATAGATGCAGACGATGAATGGACGATCGATCCATAGTCTTGCTTAGTGTGAAGAGGCTCCGTCATCCGCACTGGTGATCTACGCTTCAACTCTCGGCATTGATCTTCAAGCCTGACGTATGTTTCTCTATGACAGATGCTTGGGTGGCGACTTGACCAAGAACCGCAGTGCTTTCGAAAGACAGACAGCGAAATATGCGGTCGTGGTTACGTAGTTGCGTCCTCGGTTAACGCTTTGAGATTTGGTTGGCATGGTTTGATCGTCCAGGAGGGCAACAGCGCCATTGAACTCGAATTCCAGCCGTAGAACGCCATCCACGTGATCGCGCCTTCATTTCCGCTTACGTACAATACTAAAGTTCCCCCTCGTCCCTCTTTCCAGAACCTGCTCGCTGAAAGAACGACGGTGAAGCTGTTCTGTGCGATCGTTGGTGTGGCGGCCGAAAGGGCGTTCCTGTGGCCATCAACGCGAATCAGTCGGTCGGGGACTTGAAAGACGCGGTCAAGGCGAAGAAACCGTACAGAAGCGGACATGATGCAGCTTTTCCTCGCAAAGCAGGACGATGCGTGGTTCGATGGAGCTGGTGCAGCAGCTATGGCGCTCGATGAATGTGGACACCCACTAGGGCTCGTGCAAATGGATCCCTTGCTGTGGCTCAAGAACGCCAGGTACTTTGGCGATAATTCCCAACTGAGCGAGGGCCAAATTCACGGTCTACTGGTGGTGGTTCAAAGTCATGTTCGCGTTGGCAGTCGGTCATCAACGCACAATGCTTCGTGCCTGTCGTTGTGGCGGTCTTTACAATCATTGCTTTGGCCTGTGAATGAGAACATCCAACCGACGAAAGAGGATGTCTAACGAAATCCTGGCCGATCGCTTATCGTGTGGTCGAAGGAAACCAAGGACGATGGTGCCTAAGATCCGAGGCTCGGACGCTGTCTTGGCGTACGCATCCAGCGTGCGTGGGCTCTATAGTCTGCTCGCTTCTGAAGAAGACCGAGCTGCTTTCAATAAACGAAGTCGCTAATGATGTGAAGCTCGCGTAGTCCCGAGCGGCGATGGTCACGGTTGGGTACTAGCTCTTGGTTGTCTCAGAGAGGCAGGCACTGGGGCTCCGAGCCCGCCACTGTGTGCTTGAGACCGGCATGGTTACTGCAAAGCCAGCGTCTGTGTGCTCCAGGCGCTGGCGGTTCTGTTTTTAGGAGCAAAATTCCACGTTGCCATCTCCAGCTGAAGTCGCACCTTTGGCTGTGGAGGTCCATTGGGATCGTATCAGATCCCAATCACCCGTGGGGCATCATCACGTGATGAACATCTGGCAAGACCCAAGAGGTCGACATGGCAAAAAGGCCAGCCACGCCAGGTCCTAACCAGACCTGCTTGCTGTGGCATTCCCAAGAGATCTGCTGCTTGGCCTTTCCTGCCGGGAAAAAGCATAAACAAATCCATGCAATTAGCATAATCAATGCCAGTGCAGTCGTCTGGGCTTGACGTCATTCTGGAATCCGCCAGCCTTCCCATCCCAAGCGTCTTCAGCAGCATGCGGACGTCAACACTGATTGGCTATGTGGTGACGACTGCGTTTGCACTCGAGACGTCGCTCGCCTTCTCCACCGCTTCGTCCGATTCCGGCCCAGTCAACCTGGCAGCCGTAGAGCCCATCGTCAACTGCTCCAGCCTCACGACTCTCGACATCACGTCCATCGGAGGCCTGGACAGCTACATCGAGTCGGCCACCGAAGAATTCAGCTCCGGGATCGCCTACTGCTCCGTCCAGGGCGTTCTTAACACCAACGTGACCTTCCAGACGCTGCTGCCCTTGACGACCTGGACGCAGCGCTACATGCAGATTGGCTGCGGCGGGCTCTGCGGCACGCTGAGTCTGGCTGTGGGCGTCGCTGACGGCTCGAAGCAGGTCTCGAATGGCAACTTCGCGCTCGCCAGCACCGACATGGCCGGCGGCAGCAGCGGCGAGTTCGGGCTGGTGCGCGACCGCCGCGTGAACTTTGCCTACCGTGCTGTGCACTGGACGGCCGAGGTCTCCAAGCTGCTGATCACCGCGTTCTACGGCCAGGAGCCGGCCTTCTCGTACTTCAACGGCTGCTCGGACGGCGGTCGTGAGGCCATGATGGAGGCGATCCGGTACCCAGACGACTTCGACGGGATCATCGCGGGTGCTCCGGCCATGCTGTTCCAGTTCCAGAACACGCTCCACCACGCGTGGCTCTCGCTCAGCAACACGAACGCCAACGACCAGCGCGTCGTGATCGCCGATCGCCTGGCCATTGTCCACGAGGCCGTCATGGACGCCTGCGACGAGCTGGATGGGCTGGCCGATGGGCTGCTGTCTGACCCTCGACTCTGTGCCTTTGACGTCGCCAGCATCCAGTGCGCATCAGACGACTCGGATAACGCCACGTGCCTCACCAGCGCCGAAGTCACGGCCATCTCCAAATTCTACACCGGACCCACCAACGCGTCCACGGGCGAACACCTGACGGTCGGAGAGGAGCAGTTCGGCTCAGAGCTGGCCTGGTCCGGCGTGTTCGTAGGCGACACGTACACGTCGGCCATCACGAGCACCGACAAGGCACTGGCCACACTCAAGTACCTGGCCTTCGAGACGCCTCCGCCGTCCAACTACACGCTGGCTGATCTGGACTTCAGCGACAACACCATCGGCCTGCTCAGAGTTCGCCACCCGCTGTTTGATGCCGTGAGTCCCGACCTGACCGCGTTCAAGGCTGCTGGGCACAAGCTCATCCTGTGGCACGGCTGGGCGGACCCGCACATCTCTCCTCGAACGACCATTGCGTACCACGAGGCACTACAGAGCTTCATGGGCGAGGACCAGGTGGCGGACTTCGAGCGGCTCTACCTGCTCCCAGGCGTGTACCACTGCGGCAAAGGCTACGGCCTGCATGAGCTTGACCTGGTGACCCCCATGCTCACGTGGGTGGAGGCTGGCCAGGCCCCCAGCGCCATTCTCACCAGCGACACCTCGCTCTCCTCAAGCAGCGGCGTCAGTACCTTTGGCCAGTGGATCTCGATCTCGGGCTCGAACTCCACGCACCGCCGCCTCTCGAGCGGCAGCGGCAGCGCAGCGGAAGTCTCTCGCAGTCGACCGGTGTACCCATACCCGTACGTGGCCAAGTACTCTGGCTCTGGCGATGAGAGCGATGCAGCCAACTGGGAGCAGGGCGACGCAATGTACACCAACAAGACGCACGCGTGGGCTGGCCAGAGCTTCTTCCAGCCGTACACGCCCATCGAAGGCTAACTAGATTCACAGTAATCAGATGATGGTTTTCTGCGACATGTGTAAGTGTACCACTAGTGTACCATTGAAGTGCCACTCTCCGCCATTCACCCAGCAGCCAAGTCATTCTCCCGATGTTGTCGCTCATGACGGAGCAGGAGCTCCATGCGTGGCTGCTCTACGGCGTCTTCGCGTTGGGTCTGATCACGTTCATCGCCACGCGCTTCCTCGTCATCGCCCCCTACGGCCGCCACGTGCGCGCAGGCTGGGGACCGAGCGTGAACCCGCGTCTGGGCTGGATCCTCATGGAGCTGCCCTCGGCGCTGGGCTTCCTGATCATCTTTCTTTACGGCGACCACCGCGCGCAGGCCACGCCCATGATCGCGGCCGGGCTCTGGTGCACGCATTACTGGTACCGAGCGTTCGTGTACCCGTTCCTGATCCGCTCGGACGCCAAGAAGGGTATGCCGCTGCTCGTGATGCTCTCGGGCGACTTCTACAACGTCATCAACGCCTACGTGAACGGCCGGTACCTGAGCCAGTTCGGAGACTACGAGCAAGACGTGCCGTGGGTCAGAGCCTCGTTCTACGTTGGTCTGGTGCTGTTTGCTGTGGGCCTGGCCATCAACATCCATTCGGACCAGGTGCTGATCAACCTGCGCAAGCCTAGCGTGACCAGCGGGTACGTGGTGCCGCACGCCGGTCTGTTCGCGTACGTGTCGGCGCCCAACTACTTTGGAGAAATCCTGGAGTGGTGCGGCTGGTCCATCGTGGCGCAGTCGCCTGCCGGCTGGTCCTTTGCAGTCTACACGGCTACGAACCTGGTGCCGCGCGCCATCAGCAACCACGAGTGGTACCACGACAAGTTTAAGGATTCGTACCCCAAGCAGCGCAAGATCCTGGTCCCAGGCGTCTGGTGATGGTCCATAGATTGAATGGCAAGAGGTATGGAGCGACAACCTTCAATGTAGTTGGATTTGAGGTCTGATCATACAAATATTGCTTCGCTGGGGACCCTTGATCTGTATTGATCGTCTCGCGATCGTTGACGGCGATGACTTGAGTCGTGAGATCCGTTCGGTGGCGAATCGTTATCTCTGAGATCTCAAACTCGTGAATGTCTTGACCAGTATTGCAAGAAGCCGATGGTGTCTCTGCTTCCAGCACTTTGTCTACTCGAGTACGCACCAGCAGAGGCGGATACTGGCTTGGATTAACCATTGTTGCCGCGACTTGTTGTGGTGCAAGTAGAATGACGGGGCGAGTTTCTTCCTCCTTGGCCCATTCGGACACTAGAATGGCGATTACGCTGACCGCCAAGCAGCCTGCAAACGTGATCCAGGCGGATGCTGTAGGGATTGAAACACGCGACGAGATCCACTGGCGATTTCCAGCAAAATTCAGCGAGGACTTGTTCTCAGACGTGATTTGGATGTCTTTGACGACTGCATTCTCGAACAGCCAGAAGATCCCAGCAGTGTGCGCTGCCTGGACTGGGTCTTTAGAGTACAGATGCTTTTGCATGATGCTGTTAATCCTCTCAGGCATGTTACTTGAGCACTTCCCACCGCTTAATTGCGTCCAAGCCGTGCTCCAAGCGGCCATGGGAAACAACGTCGGGTCGATAATATCATAGGATATACCTTCATGAATACTTGATCTTGCGTGAACGAGGATTTACCAGGTCTCGTACGTAGCTAAGTCGAGCACAGAATGAGGAGTCGGAATATGCGTCTCCCCAAGTACAAGATGCTGCTTTTCTTCGTTGATTGCCAAATTGAGGCCTTTGCAATTGACTCCAGGGCTGCATTCAGCATTGTACAGCTGGGCAAGATCTTGCGTCGTCCAGGAAAGGCGACCGACCGTGACACTGAACGTGAGGCTTTGTGATGCTTAGACCATAATCGGCGTCAAAGCGGTATTCATCCGCTGAAATGTGGTGAGCCAAACTGACCACCAAGACAGAGGAATTGGATCGAAATGGGCAGCGGTCACCCCATAAATGTAGTGCTTCCTCTGTACCGTTCGGCTCAGTCATGCAAAGAGGGAGCAACCGCACCTGATCGTCGAGCTTAAAAGGACTTTGAGTGAAACAAGTGTAATCATTGCACATGTCTTCCGTGATAAAATTGTCGTACCATGCAGTATCATTTGCATTGCTGTTATAGTGATTCTTCATTGACGAGTTTTTCACTGGAAGCTCAAACGTCACGGACTCAAATGAGATCTGTGGAGAAATGTCGAAGTCTCAGGAATGGAAATATTGAGCCAGTAACTCAGGTCC
>JAADVF010000520.1:0-20818 GCA_023334555.1 Elongisporangium undulatum
CACCCGGAAGACGGAGTCTTTGTCGAAAACGCGCTTCAAATCCCCGTGAATCGGTTCGAGCAAGTCATGCTAGTTGTCGAAGGAGGAAATCGTGTGCGATCGGTTGCATCTACTAATGCCAACAATCGGTCCTCGCGCTCGCACGCGATCCTAACGCTCTATCTAACGCATGCAGAACCAGCCGAGGGTCGAAGCAAGCTCTGTTTAGTTGATCTCGCTGGGAGCGAACGTGTCGACCACTCTGGTACCACGGGCACGCGGCTGCGTGAAACCGGCAGCATTAACAAGTCGCTGGCGACACTTGCAGACGTCATCAACGCGCTATCGAAGCGATCCCAATCGTTTGCATCGTCCTCCCCCTCGTCGATCTCTTCGACGGCTTCCTCGCAAAACTTCATCCCATACCGCAATTCGGTGCTCACGCGGCTGTTGAAGGAAAGCCTCGGAGGCAATGCCAAGACCATCATGCTCGCAGCCATCAGTCCGTGCTGCGCGCACTACGAGGAGACGCTGAGTACGTTGAAGTACATCGAACGCGCCAAAAGCGTGGTGAATGTTGCACGAATCAATGCAGAGAGCAGCAACAATGGCGGGACCCTTGTACAAGAACTGCGCCGTGAAATCTGCGAACTGAAATCGACGCTTCAAGCGAAATCGCCAATTAAAGCTGTTTTACGCAGCATTCACGAGCAGGTGGACCGCGTTTGCCTTATCGAGACTGTCAGTGTTGGCACGGCAACCGAATGCCCCGAGAGATCGCCGTCTCCAAGGAATCCATCGCATGAGGAGGTGAGTGAGCCATGCTTGTCTCGGTTGAACAGGTGCTTGACTGTCTTGCTGGAATAGGAAAAAGCCCAAATGGAACGCGAAGTCGCCGAGCTTCGAGCCATCATCAAACAGCAGGAGCGCGATGGGCTTCAAGAGCAAGCAACCAAGAGCTTTCACGACAAGGTATCGGGGCAGATCCTACGCCAGCACGCGCATCTGATCAATCTGGTGGCAGTGTACCGGCGCATGCAATTCGTTCGCCTGTTTCAAGCGATGGAGCGCTGGCGACGCAATAGCGTGTTGCTCAAGCAATGCCATCCACTCATTCGTAAACGCCAGGATCCAGTTGAATACGAAGAGAATCAGAGGGATAATGCGAATGGTCCTGAAGTTGCAGAGCCCCAGAAAACTCTCTCGACACCTGATTTGACCAAGACCAAGGGACAGAAGTCTCCGATGGGCACCCCGCCAAGGTGGAGACCCAAGAAGTCCCCACGGTTGGAAGAGCAGCGATTGGAAGTGGACGCTATCTGCTACTCAGTTGTAGACGATTTTTTCTCTTGTCCTGCGAGTGCTGAACGAAAGCACTGTGAGTCCAAGTCCTCACTGAACGATGACAACAATCAGCATGTACCAGAGCACCTTCAAGGCGCTCAAACATTGAAGACTAAAGGCCTCCAGTTCAAGCGCTCAGAAGAGACTGATTCGAACCAAGTTCTGGAAAGCAGTAGCGACGAATGTCCAGTTTTCATGATTGATATGCCTTCGCTCGAGCTGGAGTGGGGCTCGACCCTGGACGATGGTGACTACGCTGACGAGCCGGTTGACGAAGAGTACGATTGCGATAACCCTGAGAATGATGCTGTGGAGGAAGACGAAGGCGAGTTCTACGAAGAAGAAGAAGAACGCTATGGAGCCCCAACAGCATACAGGAAACCATCGACAACGCAGCAGAAGCAGAGAATGCAAGCTAATGTGTCCACGTGTTTGGATGCGATCGACATCGCTCGCAGAGCCATGGGGCCCACAATGCGCAAGCTACGCAAGCTCGTGAGTGAACCGTCTGTGGACGGCGTCCAGCAATTCACGGGTATGGAGCGCCAGCTTTTGATCCATGCAGAGAAAGTGTTTCTCCGCATGATCGATCACATGAACGAGGCTCGTCAAGCGATTCCAAGCGCCAAATCCTTCGCAACGGATCGACAGTTGTTTGTGAAGATGGAGGAATTGATGAATGCCTTCTGTCTGGATGTGGTGGGTCGACTCTGCGCGTATTTGATCCGCCCGGCCGGATGCGCTGAGCTAATCAATCCGCACGAGATTCTGATGAAGCAGTTGGCCATCGTCCAGGACCAGCTCACAAGCGTGCTGTGCAGGATGACCACCGAGTCCTTCCAGTCCATGACACTCGTGGTGGTCGAATTCTTTGGACTCACAGAGCGAATCAAAAGCGTGTTGCAATCCATTGACCACAAAAACCGCCAGCGTCTCGTGCTTTTGAAGGCCCAGAAAGATCTGGTCGCGACAGCGGCTGAGAGGATCCATCGCCTGCAGACCCAGGTCACTGGGCTTGAGACTCGATGCAGAGAGCTGTCGCAAGGATGCCCCACTCCTGTTCCTGTCTTGGAAACCGACGGCTCACTGAGTGAGAAGCTGGTTTTACGCGATGAACAGGCAGCGACGATCGCTTCGCTTGAAGACGATCTCACGCTGGCGTCTGCTCAGGTCACCGAGTTCCTAGACAAGCAGCAAGCGTTGCGTTTGTCACTGGCAGTACAGCACATGCGCATTGTGAAGCTTGAGGAAGCCATTTACGGTGCTTTGAATCGACGGGACAGCATTGAAACCAGCCGCAGCAACAGCGGTTGTAGCACGCCCGATGCCTCTAACTCACAAGCCTACACGCATTTGTTCGTGCGATTGGAAGACGAGCTGGCAAGTGCACTGACGCAGATGAACGAGTTCGAGACCTGCCAATCGCCCAAAACAGAGATCGCGATTGGAGAAGGCACCAGTACTTTGTCCGATCTGGAACAGGAGTGCGCCGATCGAGCTCAAGAACTTGATGAAAACAGTACTACAGCGGCCAGATTGATCAACACTATTGAAGAAGTGCTTCTCGCTGTCAGTTCCGGGGATCATCAGAGCGCATGTGACCAGCTCTCATCGGCTCTCATGATCACTCATGAATTGGTCTCGAGCCACACGGCTGCAACGGTGACGCTGGCAAAGCTCAGAGATGCCCTCATCCAGAGACCTACACGTGCCGAGACACGAAGCACGCAGTCCAGCCCGGCTGCGCGTGAAATTCGTGGAAATGGACCGCCCACAGACCGTCAACACGCGGATGAACACATATGCACATTGGTGAAATCGCTTGAACAGGATCTTGAGCTCTCAAGGAAGCGGATTCAAGAACTGGAGACGTGCAACGATGGTCTCCGTGCGGTTTGCAGCGACCAGAAGGCATTTACAGCCAAGCTAGAGAGAGACTTAAGCGCACTGACTTCAACAAGTCGTGAACAAGCAGCTCACGTGAGCTTCAACGAAGCTAACCTGATCAGCGTTCAAAGTGAATTGGAAGAGGCTGTAAAAGAAGCGAAGGACTGGAAGGAGCAACATGACCAGCTGGCATTGGCGTACGAATCGCTTCAGCACGTGAACGACAACGTGGCTGGAGAGCTCATGGACGTGATTTCTCGCGTTGAAAGCTTGGAGTCGCAGCTTGCAGCATCACGAACCCATTGCGCCGAGCTGGAAAGTAGTTGTGCCGCTGCGCATGATCGCATCGTGGCGTTGACCCAAGACATCGATGGTTTGCTTGCCGAGAAGACCAAAATTGAAGCTGATCGGTCCACCAACACAGAACGAGCAGAGGACCTGAGTACCCTGCAAACGCAGCTCATAAACGCACAAGGACATATCGCCAGTTTGGAAGCAGTGCATGCGTCGATGACGCTATCTCATGCGACTGTGCTGGCAAGAAATGATCACCTCGAGCAGGACCTGGCGCATGTCAAAGCTGAATCAGAGGACGAGAAATCAGCTCTCGAGCGGACTCAATGCACACGAATCGCAGAGCTGGAAGCCAAACTGGTTGACGCTGAACTGCGGTTTCAAGTCCTCGAAGAAATGCTCGCGACTGCATCGGCCGTTGCTGTGTCCAACCAGAGCATAATTGAAAGCTTAAGGCACGAACATTCAATGGAAGCGACTCGCTCCTCAGAGCTGGAGACTGCGCTGCAGGAAGCCAACCAAGAACTCGCTCTTGCTCGCTCGCAGGCGAATAGCTTGGAAAAAGTCAACCAGAGCCTCGTCGAAGGCCAGCATTCCATTCAGCACGAACGGGATTTGGCTCTTGCACATACTGAACGCCTGACTAATGAGCGCAGAGATCTGGAGGCCAGAGTTGACGCGCAGGGGGCAGAATTAGAATCATTAGAATCCAAGCTGCGCGCTACCCAAGATCAGCTTGCGAACCTTCAAGCGTCCTATGAGGTTGAGTGCTCAAGTATGAAGACGCTTGAAGATCAGAACAACGAGTTTGTTCTAGAGCTGCAGCAGGTGGAGGAAAAGCTCGCTGAACTCGGAGAAGCGTACGAGTCCAAGACTTTGGAGTTGTCGGAAATGGAAACAGCGCTAGCAACTGCAGACGATCGCTTGTCCGCTGCTGAAGAGACCATCCACGAGCTTGAAAACACCATTGATTTGGAGCATGCTAGCTTTGTGGAAGCGACAGAAGCGCTGGCCGAAGCAAGTGCGACCAACGAAAGGTTGTCTGCTTTGATCACGGAGCTATCAACGGCCTGTGAATCCGAAAAAGCGAGACGTCGGGAACTGGACCAGCACTTGAGTACCTCGACTGCTGCAATTCAAGATTGGAAGGACAAGTACACTGAAGTAAACGATACGAACGAGCTCCAGATGTCCGCTTTAGCCCAAGCGCAGGATCAAGTGAAGCAGGAGCAGCTTCGTAACCAGGATTTGTCGGATCAGATTGCGTTAAGTACACAGAAGCAGCAGAAGCTGACGCAGCAAATGGAATCTGAGGCTAAGGCACTGCGCGATCAAGAGGTCCTGTTCCACGAAGCGAAAGACCGATGCGATCGATTGGAAAAGGATATTAGTGTGCTCAACGCAGCGTGTAATACCAAAGAACTGGAGCTTGCGGAGAAGACAGAGGCCTGGCGCGTTGACAAGACCAAACTTGAAGAAGTCACGGCGCAAGCAGTGGGGCTCACGTGCGTCGTAGCCGAGTGGAAGTCCAATTATACGGTCCAGTTGGATATGACACAAACGCTCGAGCGATCGACCAGTGATCTCAGAAAGAAACTCGACCAAGCCAAAAAGCGATTAGCTGACTACGAGTCAGAACTACTGGAAGCAAAGGCGCTGAGCGAACAGAGCAATGCCAAGATGGAGCAACGGGAACAGGAGATTGACACGCTGCAAGCTGAAAGCATCCGCCTCGAAGACCAGATCTTGGGGCTTGCAAAGCAGACAGAGGATAAAGATCGTGCTCTGCTTGACCACGAAGCTGCGGCCGCGCGAATGCAGTCGGAGCACCAACTGCAGTTGATTTTCCACGAATCCCACGTCGCGGACTTGGAGTCCCGACTGGAAACCTTGCAAACGCTTGTCAAGGACTGGGAACACAAGTACGCCACGGCCACCAGCACGAATATTGCACAACAGCAGGAGCTGAGCCATTTGAGCTCACTGCTCCAGGAAGCCAACGGCCGCTGCGAGCTGCTGGTCGAAGAGCTGCGTTTGCTCAAACAAGCCACGCTGTCGGTTCCCGAGTCGGACCACACGAGTGAGGAGGCTCGTAGTATCGTGCTTAAACACCTCCAGAGCCTGGATCTGTGGTTCGAAAGAGCGATTCTCCAGTGCAACGTGGAAGAGGAGCACGGGCCGAACCAAGAAAGCACATCTGCCACGAGCGACTCGAGCGAGTCGCTCGTGCAAGCCGAACAGCAGAACTATGTATTACAACGGCGTCATGCTATTAGTCACACAACGACTGACGACCAAGAGCAGGGGCGAGTGGTGGATCTGGACGATCTCTACCAAGAGATTTCCAGCATTTGCTGCTCGGATGAACCCAGGAGCTCAAGTTGAACATGAAGCCATTTTGAACGAATTGGCACCTTGTTTTGGTATCATCCGTCATTCACTGTACCTTGTTATAGTAGTTTCCGAGCGATTTGTAATTTCTTCTCTCGATCTGCAAAGTACCCCACAACAGTAAGGTTATACATTATGCAGACGAAAAACCTCGTTTTAATGGAGTAAACTATTACCTCTATATAATAGGTAAATTTTCCCTCTGTTTCAGTGAAATTCGTTTATCATCTCCTTAGTTTAGGTAAAAATAAAATTCACAAATTCAAATCCACATTTAAGTAGTAGGCTTCCACAAAAATCGTCCTTTTGAAAATTCGTAATATTCGTTTTAAGAGGGCCGACCCCCATCCGCCGCGCCTTCCGCGCGCGTGCGGCCCCGTGGGCCACAAAAACCGACCAAGGCGGGTTTGAACCACAGGACCCGAACGTCATGGCGGCCGAGATCGAACGCATCGTGGACCGCAAGCTCGTGCGCAACCGCGTGCAGTACCTCGTGGTTTGGAAGGGCTTTGGCGACGAGAACAACACATGGTAAGGACCGCCACGCTTCTCTCTGTCTGCTGGTGGCTCTCGCGCTCTCTGGGTCGCTCTGGAAGAGCCAGACCGAGACCGAACGCCAAGGAGACCAATGGGTTGCTCACGCTGCCGGTGGCTGCTTGTCATCACAGGGAAAGCCGCGTGGATCTGCTGGCCGATGGCTACTCGACGGTCGTGCGCCAGTACGAAGACGGTGCGTGTTGCATGAGCGCGTGAGTGGCTACGTGGCTGGGCTCACGGGTGGATTGCACTGCTGCAGCGCGTAAGAAGAGCGAAAGCGGCGCATCGACGCCGACGGCCTCGCGCAGCCGCAGTCCGGCGTGTGGCCGCAGCCCTGGTCGTGGCAAGAGCCCCAGCCGCAAGGGCCGCAGCCGCAGCGCCTCTGTGTCGCGCGGCCGCTCGCCGTCTGCTTCGCGCTCCACGCGCCAGAGCTCGAGCAAGACCGTGACCAGTTCGTCGTCCACGGCCACCGGCGGCAGCTCGACTACGACGACCACGACCACTACGACAGCCACGGAGGCCAAGGTGGCGGTGGAGGCCAAGTCCAAGGCCTCCAAGAGCGTAGAGGAGCCGCCGGTGGTGGCGCGCCGCAGCTCGCGCAAGCAGGCCCAGCCACAGTTCGTGTCGCGTCTGGACCACAAGGTGATGGACGAGGACGAGATCTCGGCCGAAGTGATGGTGCGCTCCGCAGCCAAGCCGCTGCAGCACCACGTGGTCACGAGCAGCTCCTCGACATTCGTGGAGACGTCGTCCACGACCACCAAGGCGCCCGTGTTCGTGGCCGCCACGCCCGTGGCGCTTGAGGACAAGGAGGAGAAGCAGCCCATCGTGCTGGCCTACGAGGAGACCAAGAAGTTGGTCGAGGAGGAGGAGTCCGTGCTGCTGGCGCCTTCCACGCAGCACGCCAAGCAGCCGCGGCGCTGGGCCTACCAGTCCGGCGGCGTTAAGGACCTGGTGACCAAGCTCACGACCCAGTCCACGTGGCTCGTGTCGTTCTGCAGTGTGCTGGTCGTGCTCGGATCGTTGGTCGCGAGCCAGCTCGTGCCCGTGGACGCGGAGCAGGAGGAGGTCTGGCGCCAGTGGCTGCCGTTCCTCACGCCCGTGGTCGCGCTGCTGCTGTTCTTCCACCAGCGCGACGCCCGCTTCTCGGCCAAGTGGGTGGCCGTGGCGCTCGCCTGGCGGTGCGCGGCGGAACTGCTGATCGTGCTCGGCAGTACTCCGAGCGAGCACCTGCAGGTGGTGCTGGGCTCCATGGCGCTGGCCAACGCCTCGCTGCTCGTGTCGCTCATTTCGCTCTTCCGCAACAAGGAGCACCAACAGGCCAAGGCCTCGCTGTTCGTCCTTGTACTCGGCTCGCTGGGACTGTTCCTAGCTGATAGGTTCGTGTGGCTCATGTCGCTGTGGTGCTGCTGGATTGGCTGTACTGACGGTGTTGTCTTGGACTGCAGCTGGCTTGTCACGACCGAGAACCCGGTGCTCGAGTCGCGCGTGATCCTCATGTCTGTGGCTGTGGTGAGTCCAATGTGCCTGCCTGTTCATGGTGCGGAGTGCGTGAACTCAATGCCCTCTTTCTCTGTCAATGCAGATGACCATCTCGCTCTCGGCAGGACTCACGACGTCCGTGGAGGACGACGATTAGATATGAAACCAGCTCACGGAACGTCCCGTGCTGTTGCCTTTTTTGCATTTTGGTGTGCGGCTCGTTTGTTGCTTAGGATGAAAGAATATACTGCAGTGCCTATTCACTCACTCGTCTTCCGGTCTTGCTATTTCTCTATTGCTCGTGCGCCAAGTGGAGCGTCTTGTGGAAAAGCTGGCGCGACGCAATGCTGAACACACTGTCCTCTGGGGCGGCGTCTTCCTGGATCAGGCTGTCGATCGCATCTAGCGTGACTTGGGCTGATCGCGAAGAGAGCGGCGATCGGTCCGGGCGAGATAAATATTTGTGCATGGACGAGTACAGCAGCGTTTGCTTCATGAGCTGCTCCAGGCGCTCTTCGTTGATGCCCGATGTAGATTCCGAGAGCAGGCTACGCCACAGTTCCTCATCGCACTCGATGCAGCGCTGCCAGATCTGGCCCAGGAACCGATCGAAATCGTCGACGATGGCGTCCCTCGGCATGGCCTCCAGCGCTTCCAAAGCCATCAGAAACAGGCTTGTTCTGTACCATGATAGTGGTGAGTTTATGGAAAATACAAACGGTTTGCATGTGTACATACCTCAATGGATCATCGTTTGCAACTGAGGACAGGGCACTAAGGCAGGCGTCAATTAGCTCTTTCGTGTTCATCGGACGTTCCTCAATCGGTTGCTCCAGAGGCAGCTGCAGCAGGACTTCCTGGATTCTCGCGCGGACAAGCTACAAACATGACAATGAGTACTTGAGCATCATTTTCGACAGACATTAGGAGGGAGACGGAAGGTGATAGGTAATACCTCGCGACGGACTTCGTTCATTTTTTCTTCGTTGCGAGATTTCTTGGGCATGGCCAAGGCAGCAATCTTAGCAATGCTAGCCATCGTCTTTCGCTTAGGCAGCGAGTGGAACTCGTCTTGCGCGTCACGCAAGGCGAACTGGGTGGTCTGGTCATATCGTTCAACAGAAACCGATGTGCACCAGGCAAAAGCAGACAGGTGCTCGTCTTCCTTCACGTACTGATGGAGAGAAGGGCCGAAAAGGTGCGTGTTGGCCAAAAGATACGCCAGCATGCGCGATTGTGCCTCACCTTCGTGAGCAAAGGACGGCAACCAAGGGTGGCGGATCTTTCCTGCGTACCAGCAGTACAGGAAGTGCGGGAACTTTTCGTACTCCTTGCAATACGACTCGAGGCGCTTGGCGGCAGAGCTCTTGGGCAATTTACCAAGCGCGTAATCCATCTTGCGAACATTTTCTTCATCTTCCACATACACCAAGAAGATCATGCCTTCAAAGTACGCGTACTTCTCACAGAGAGCGACGCATTTCGTAAACAACGAAATACGCTTTCGCGAATACGTTTCAAATTGTTCAATATCCATGAGGGATGCGTCCGTGCTGTACGACGATGCAGCAGTCGTGGCAATATACACCAACGGGTTGAGGATAATTCGCTTGCTTCGCTCGGTTTCTTTGCGAAGTTCTTCGGCTTCTTCGCCGTTCTTGGTAGGCAGAAACCTCACGTATGCATCCAGTAACACCGTACCCAGCTGCTCAATTTGTTCCGTAATTTCAAGGACTTCGTCGATTTCCCAGCGGGTGGTGTTTTGAGTAGGTCGCATCTTTGAATAGCCGATAAGACCTGATGATCGCGAAATCTGTTCCAGAATGATTTCTCGAACCTGGTGGGTGAACATCCAGCTGCCAGTTGGTGCAAATCGAGCGCTAGCAGAAAGCGCAGGGGCACGAAGCATGCTCAGCATACTGCAGCCGCTTTCCAGAAGCGCGTACAAGTAAGTCGGATCGCTTTCACCAATGGACGAGGCTAGTTTCTCCAGCTCCACATTCAGATGCTGAAACAACTCAGGAAGCTTGCTCACTTCACAGTAGAACACATCGAATGCACTGTATCCAGCCATACGAAGTTGCTCCTTGTCGTAGCCTCGCTGCTCCACAGTTCTATCAATCGCATGCAGGAGGAATTGACCCGTCAAGCGGCGCTGAATGGTCAGCAAATCCGTGTCATCCTCCGATGTGACAATTGATCCTTGGAACTTGCTCAACGCAATAGCAGCATGCAACTTTTCTTCTGCCTCGATAAGGTAACGTTTGAGCTCAGACGACTGCTGGATATACTGCCAGATGCTACCGCAGCGGTTTTCCAGAAATTTCAAAAACTCCACATGACGACTGCGCTTTTCTTCTAACTGGTATCGCACAAGTTTCGGGGTAACATGAGCGACATTGGCAGTGGCATGGGAAGATCCCACGGAAGAATTCGCAAATTCGGTTCCCCAGCGCAATCCGGACGAAGACTTGGCGTCTAGAATCTCAAACACGAGCGAGACAGCAGCTTGAGCTGCAGCGGGGATTTCCTGGTTTCCGATACGGACAGTCGATGATGAATGGGGATCCTCGTGAAAATGGGTCATGAGCAGCGTTGTGAATCCTTCCACACCAGGTTTGTTCACTTGGGAATCTGCTTGAGCGGCTGGGCGATGGATTTTACCCGAAAAAGACCGCGATACTTCAAGCTTTTGCATGTTGGATGCAGTCGCAGCACATACGCTGCCAGTGGACGCATTAACCTCGTCGTCAAGCAGAATGAACGACACGGATCCCTTCAAGGCATCTTGGGAGTACGGGCTTGGTTCCGTGTGTAAACCAAACGCACATGCCGAACGGTCCATGAGACCTTGCAGCGAAAATGCCGCTGAGCGCACACTGCCTTGGCTTGATTCTGGAAGTAAAACTGACGAGACCTGGACCGGAGTGCTTTTGGTCCACACCAAGTAGAACGCCTGGCGTGTGACAGGGAAGCTTTCAACGTGAAAGTAGCGCTCACTCTCTTCAGATTCCACGAACGCCGGCTCATAATCCAGCACGTACGTCCACTCTGGTTCTGGTGCCTCGGTCATATCGTTGTCAACTAGCGAGAAGTGGAACGTGGCGTACTTGACCTTCGCGGAGCTTTCCTGTCGCGAGGAGCACACGTAGGCCACGAGTACAGCAAAGCTGTCGTCGTTCACGTACGGGAACGACACGACGGTCACTTTCGCGAGATGGTATTCCGGGAAGTGCTCGCTGAAGTAGCTGATGGCCGTGCGATGGGCATCGATCTGCCATCGGGATTCACTGCTGCAGTCGAGAGCGTCGCCCACGTTGAAGGTCTTGCGCTCGATCATTCCATTTGCATACAGCACCAGCAGATCCGCGGTGTCTTCGCTGCCCATGGAGTCGTAGCCATCGTTCGGGGCAGACGCGATCACATGCGCGTATTGGACCGGCAGGTTCGGGTCCTGCAGGCCAGAGGACGCAGTTCCAGAGCGAGACGAAGCGCCAGCCGACGCGAAAAAGAACTGTGAGACGGACTTGGTCAGGCCAGACAGGAAGCCGGCATTGCGCTTCTCAAACGTACGCACGCGAATGCGTCGATCTTCCATGGCAATCTCCCAAACGTTGCCCTGGTTGCTCCAGCAGAAGACGCTCTGCAGCGCCTCGGCACTCGAGCCGGACGACCGTGCGAGCTTTTCCAGCGGCATGCCCGCTTCTGCATGCGTCATCACGCTCTCCTGCGGCTGCAACGGGATCTGCACACTCAGCGGCGTGTTCTCGTACGACAGCTCGATGTCCTCCCAGAAGAGCACCAGGCCGCTCTTGCTCACGAGCATCAGCGACAGGCCCTGGCCGTAGAGATACAGCAGGAACGGTGTCATGGCTTCATCTTGTTCGAGCACATCGTCCGGCAGCTCCAGCGACAGCACGTGGCGCTGCTCAGGCTGCCAGACCAGCACCTTGGTGCGCAGCACAAACACGTAGTGCAGGTCGCCTCGCGAGCTGCCAGCCGTCTTGGTCGCGGTCGGCAGCCAGGCTCGACACGTGTGGATGTTGCGCTGCTGGTCCTGTGCGCTCGGGCGCTCGTCGCGCACCTGGTCGCGCACGTTGGCCGGCAGTGAGTTGACCACGGCCACGGCGCAATCGGCCGAGGGCTCGACGCCCAACAGCGCGTAGCCGGCAGACGAAGACGAGGCCGGGGCGGCCGCCGTGACCGCGTACTCGTCGTCCGTGCGCTGGCGCTTGAGCGCCGTGAGCGGGTCCACGCGCGGCGTCAGCAGCGCATTGCGCTTGGCCGGCGGCTCGGAGAACTTGCGCGCCTTGAACATGTTGGTTGCCCTTTGGTCGTTGGCTGTTGCGGGTGGCGTGCGCTGGGGGAGGGTGGAGACCGCCTCAATAGTGCGCTCGCTGGCGAAAGTACTATTAGTGTGTACCACACTTAATTGGAAGAACTGGTGGAAGTACCAGGGGTGATCGATTAGAGGACCCGATACAGTCGGTGCACCCATTAGGCGGTCGTCTTGCTACCTGCGTACAGTGTACTATTTGATGAACAAAGAACGTAATTTCGCTACTAAACACCACGACTGGCCGGCTATACGACGCCCCAGACTGGCTGACGATGCTGAGTGGAGAACGAAGATGCTGCAGCCGCAGCGACGGGCGCCGGACGCTTGACATTAGACGCTGAGGAATCTAGCGTGGTCAAGATCTCAGTCATCGTTGGCCGCTTGGCTGGTGTGTCATGGAAGCAGGATTCCATCAGTGTTTGTAATTCTGGAGAGATCGTGCTCGGCACTGACAGCCGCTCCCCACGCATGACGCGCATCATGGCCTCTATCGGAGTCATGGACGAGAACGGAGATGACATGGTGTAGGTCTCCCACATCAGCACACCGAACATGTACGAGTCCGATTGGTACGAAAACGCATGAGGCGGATGAAGAGACTCGGGGGCCATATACTTGACAGGGCCCACGGCGTCTTTCATCAGCGATCCACCGTATGATGCGTTTACACGACGACAGAGTCCGAAATCGCAAATCTTCACTCGAAGATCCCTATCGACCAGACAGTTTCGAGCCGCAATATCACGATGAATGAATCCACCTTCGTGAATATTGAGCACTCCGGCAGCGGCGTCCTTGAGCATCAGAGTCTTCTGGGTCGTGGAAAACGTTGTACTGGCATTGGGTTGACGTAGATTCTCTTCCAAGTTTCCAAAGGGCAAGTACTTGGTAATGAGACTCAAAGGGTACCGTAAGTCCGTGGAAGCGCCCACAAACGGAACGATACACGGATGGTGTCCAAACATGGACAGCATGGCAGCTTCATGTTGGAACTCTTTCACAATCTGTTCGTTGGTCTCACCGAATTCACCTGCTCGCAGGGTTTTTACGACAACTTCTTCGCCGTTGCAGGTCGCACGGTAGGCATCGCCAAAATATCCTTGGCCTACGAGCTCCTTCATCTCCAGCGATGCATACGGGATTTCTTTGTACGTTTTCTCCATGACTTCAAGCGTTGAATCGATCAGCTGGACTTCGAGATCCGCAGGCTCGAGCTTACGTGACGCCACTAGTAGATACGATCGCAATTCAGCCACATCGGAACCAACCACGACCTTCGCTTTAAATAAGACTTGGCCAAAGTCAGCGCCATCAGTGCATTCAATAGCGTACGAGACGCTGGATGGCTTTCCTTCCCATGGGAAACCTTGAGTCGCACCGTTAAGAATCCGAAAGCCCGTTGGCGCTTCGAGCGTTACATGCACAAGAGCACCTCGACGGACATCAATCTTTGCATCCGCGGACATTCGTGTGGACTCTGGATCATGTGCTTCGGCCAGTTCGCGCATTTCTGCTCGCTGGTTGAGCAAAAACGCCCAAACTGAGAAATAAAACGGCTTTGGTGACGGGCACACGCTTCGCGGTGCAAACGCATTGAAGTGCACCTTGTCGCGCCGACCAGGCACGTCATCAAACTCCGAAAAGCGCGAGGATGAAGCCACAGTGGTTCCTGTCAGCCGAATCGAACGGTATACCTGCTGGAATTTCTCTGAGGGAAAATCTTCGTCCAGCAGGCTGTTCGTAGGAGATAACACATCGTACTCGCGGTTCTCGAAAAACGAATCGCGGCCAGTACTCGTAAAAGAGCCAACTGGTGAAAACACACTGTAATCTGGCTGACCGCGGTATACCGGGCCGGTGTCCAACGATGAGACCATGTTCGGTGGGCTTCGCGAGTACACCAGACCACTGTACTTGTTCATATTCATAAAATCGTCGTCCACTGGTGTCTGGGGAACACTTCCATCGTATCCATGCAGATCACTGTCAGTGAGCTCATAGGGGACCCCGGCTTGATATTGCCCAGCCAACTTGATGGCACGAGAGCTGGATGTTAGCGATGTCATTTTATCATTGAATGGCGTTGCGGCATTTTGACGAATATCTTGGTCTTTGGACACAGCCTGGCGCCCATTTACTCGTGGTGTCGGCTTGGTTGATGCCAATGCAGAGCCGTTATCTTGCGTACCACTTGAGTCACCCCTTCTCCAGTCTTCCGCTCGGCCGTTCGATTGCAGCGACTGCTGGGGCTTGATTGAAGACTTGTTTTCTTCAAGCTTGGTAGTAGATACGCTTCGAAGCTGCCGTCCTTGCTGTTGCTCCTGCGGTCGCTCTCTAGTGCCCTTTGCTGACTTTATCATGCTTGATCCCAGCTGGATTTCTCGATTTTGTTGACGCGTAAGGCGGTATCGATCTCTTTCCTCTTGCAGCTGTTGGGCATACGCTATCTCTGCTTCCTCCAGCGTGTACGTCTGAGTATATTCTTCATCATCAGATTTGCTCTTGTGCAGTTGCAGCGGAGACGAGGGGGCCGTTGAACCATGAAACGCGTCTGCTGGGCGCGCCATCGGATACTCCTTGTTTATGAAGCCTTGGCGGCCATCCAAACGTGAGGTCATAGGTTGCATTGGCGGAGCTGACGGATCGAATGGCCCAAACGCGCTTGATCCTTGCTTGAGGTCGAAATCAGCCGCAGGCACCGGTGTCACGTATACTGAGTCGAAGCTATTGCACCGCTTGAGCTTCTTCTTCAGCATCCTCTTCATCTCTTTCTTGTACTGGCGATCAGACTGCACGAACGATTCCCGTCCATGAAACTCCATCGGATGCTCAAAATCTGGCCGGCGTCTTCCTCGATCACTACGCGGAGTCTCAAACTCCGGTCTACGTCCTCTTTCACTACGTGCAGATTCAAACTCGAATCGGCGGCCTCCTCGACCACTACCTTGACGCCCGAAGCCTCGCTCACTACGCCTTCGTCCAGAATCGGGCGGAGGCTCCGTGCTTCGCTTCACAACGATCTTCAAACAGCACATTTCGATCTCCTTGGCTTCAACACCTGCGCGATACGTATCATCCAGATCCGAGCGACCGCGAGCAAACGCGGCGGGATGCATCGGGGGAGGAAAGCCAGGGCCAGGTGCAAACTCCGGAGGGAACGACTGGAGGTTCGGCTCGGAGGAGTATCTCTCGATCTGCGGCCGTCGATCTTCGTTTATGCGTCGGCCTTCGACTCTTCCAGCGGCGCTCATTGATTCTTGGAGAGCTGGCGGTTGCGGTGGCGGTGGCGGACCATGCGGAGGCATTGGCGGCCGCTTGGAGCTTTCATACGGCTGTCCGCCATAGTTGAACACATTGGGCGAGTGCATCGCTGCATGATACTGGTAGGCTTCATGCATGGGCACTTCGGATGCGATCAGACCTCCTCGCAGTAGCGACGTCATGGCCGATGGGTTCTCACGGCGCGATGTAGTACCACTAAACAAGAACGACGAGACCTTGTCCGAGACCAGCACACTGCAAGCCGCCGCTGTAATGCCGATCTGGTGCGCGAAGAACGCAAAGGCCACGCCGGCGAAGACGCGGCTGCCAAGTCCGTCATCAACAGTGATATCGATATCAAAGCCTATCGAGGTCATGGAGTCCACACTCACGACTTGTGCGACCGCCACAAACCAGAGCACCAGCGGCAGCAGCGAGAAGATCAGATTGAATATGCCGCGGAAGAGCAGGAAGTAGCCGAGCGAGAGGAACATGACCGACGCCGTCACCTCTCGTCGCTGACTGACCGCAGTGGCCGCCGCTGCAGCAGATTCGCCACGTGGCGCCTGTGGTGGCCTACCAGCCGTACTTCCAGTGGGTGGAGGCAGCGCATTCTTGTCCTCGTCCTGCTTCACTAGCGAGTTGAGCCGCAGTTCGGAACGCCAGAGGAACGCCACGAGCAGCCGCACGGGGCGCGACGACCCGGCGCAGATGCAGACGAACACGAAGCCGAAGGTCAGACCCGAGAACGCCAGCAGCACGATCAGCGCCAGGCCGAAGAGCAGCGACGCCACGTGGAACGCGAACGTGCGCACGAGCGTCGAGAGAACCCCCCGCGCCATCCGCTTGTCTGGCCTTCCGGGCGAATTACTGCTGTGCCTGAGGAGGGTCAATGGAACAAGCCAAAGACGTGGTGATATCCTGTTAAAATTAATACACCGCCTAAATCGATTGAAAAGAAGTTAAATATCAGGATATAGCACCTTGGCGATCTGCGCCGCGATTGCACGTTCAGGGACCATGAACGCCACAAGTATAAACGCATGTGACGGTGAATGTGTACGGCTGAACAGTGGTCGCACGAGTGATCGCTCATGGAGATCATTTGGCTTGTGAATGTTGTGCGACCAGCAAATATTTCGATGGGATCGAAAACCTGTGAAAACTTTTACCGAGCATAAACGGAGAACTCCGCAATCATTCTGACCCAAGTGTATCACGTGGACCACATGGTGCGGTACAACCACTCTCGATGGTGGGAATTGGGAACGGGAAAAAGGGATTTTCAGATCTTTATTTGCTTTAGAGGAAGAGATCAACATGCACTACGGAGGGTTTTCTATCAATGGGAGGCGCAATGGCTCTCGACCAACCAGTAACAAAACATAAATATGGCTCGGCCGTCAATCGAATGACGAGACCACGCCGGTACTGGAGTTTACTGGCCAAGCCTCAGTCCATTTCGTGCACCAAATCTTCGAAGTCGCGACCCTGGAGTACACTCGATCCCTGTGGGACCTGGAGATACACGTGCACGTGGAAGATGTCGATGGATCGCTCCGGATTGTCATCGTAGTTCCAGCATTCCACGTGCGGCGCGTTGGCATCAATCCAGTTTTCCACAAACTGCTTGATCTGCGAGTGCGTGAGCTCCTTGAGATGCCACAGCGTCCAGTGCTCGATGCCTGCGGGAGTATCATAGGGAAACATATTGGGCTCCAGACAGGAGCTCCTACCCTTCAGCGTCGTGTCCATGATGTGATCTTCGGCTGATCCGTACTTCTCCGCAATGTCGTCAAGATGGTCCCATTTGCGCTCCTTGCACTCGTCCGTACGGCTCCAATATTCAATGTAGAGCGTACGTCGGCTTCCACTCTTGGACGTAGAGCTAGAGTCACGGCTAGCATCATCATCATCATCACGGTGGTAGTAATGGTCATCGTCATCGTCAGCACGAGCATCCACATCGGCAGTCGAGGCCAGATCGCAATCATTTTGGGACACCTCACGTGGAGAGCTGCGCGATGAATGGGGCTTCTTGGGCTCGTGCTGCTCGTCGGCTAAACTCAGTTTTCGCTTGCGGGAGGGCGAAAAACTAGTACGAGGCGCAAGATCTCCATTAATATCATCGGTTCGCGAGCCCGCGTCCCAGGGCGCAGCACTACCAGCCGGAAAGTTGGATGCATCACCTTTCATCGAAGAAGAGGCGGGTGGCGAGAGTTTGTCTTGGTTCCAGGATGCATCATCTACATTTCCATCACAAGACACCTACACAAACACGAGCGTCAGCCTATCACACTCTTTCCATGAAACTGGCCAGCTTCAATAGGCGACGTACCTTGCGTCGCTTACATGCGTTCTCTGCGCTCAGATCCACTTCACAGATGGTCGAGGGCGAGTGGTAGAACGGCTCCACAGCGCACGAGCTATCAATCTCTGTCATGTTTCAGCTCAAATCGGGTTGACTCTGGTTTCTCAGTGCGGAGACGGCCGCTATGAACGCGTTTCCGGGGGGTTCAAGCACAAGTCGAAGCGCGGGATGGATATCTATGTGGAGATATGCACGCAGCAGGTGTCCAGTGCGTGGTATCTCAGCTAGCGTGGCTTAAGTTCACAGCGCGATCGCTCGATTGTCTGCTTTCGATGTCGGCTCTGGAAGGTTTCCGAAGGCAAAATGGACGACGCCCAATGGGGGGCCGAAGCGAAAGGGAGAGGAGAACGCACGACGAAACGCCCCCTCCCACTGTATACAAATACCAAATATACATTGAAGCACGACCTCTGCTGAAATGCATAGTATTGTGATAATTTATAAGTTTTGGATATTCGATATACCTGTATTAATACATGAAGAGGTGTATGATTGGTGGACCTGCGCGACACCATTCGGCCATTGATCATGGGCAAGCGTTCGGCGACTCATCAGCGCCCGACGGCAGGTGCGTCAGCAGCGCAAGCGCTTCAGCTGCAATTGATACAGCTGCGAATACACTGAGAGGATTTGCTGGTGCTCACGCTGGCTTTGCTCGTGTTTGTTTGGCCCTATGATGATCTTTAGATGAAGCGCAATTGGCCTCCAAGGTGTTTCAGGCCACCGAGCAGCCTGCAGGACGCAAGAACAAGCGCAGCAAGAAGCAGCAGGAACAGAACAACGGCCAGCCGCAGGCCGCGTGGGTCGATGATGACGACGTGAAGGTGCAGGTGCAGCTGGACCAGCAGAAGCGGTTGCGCAAGCTGCGCAAGGACGAGAAAGACACAACGGTCGATGGCCAGGAGCTCCAGCAGCGTCTCAAGAAGCAGTACGTACCCGTGAATCATATTGATTGCCTTGGTTAGCGCAATGGCTAATGCTCACGCATTGTCATCCCAACAGGTTCCAGTCTGGCCATGGCAATCTGTCGTGGGCCGACCCCAGGAACTTTGTGGACGCCAATCCGGAGCCTACGTCGAGCGATGACGAGGACGATGGCGAGCGACAGCATACGGCCGACGAGGTGGTGCGCAGCACGGGCAAGATGCTAGTGTCGTCCAGTGATGTGCTGCCGCAGGGCACGCTCGAAATTGTCCGCCTCAAGGACGCCAACCAGCATGCACCGTCGAACGCCGTGATCCAGTCTGTGCAGTTCCACCCGAACGGCCAGTTGCTGCTGACGGCCGGTCTGGACAAGACGCTGCATCTGTTCCAGGTGGACGGTACGACCAACGCCAAGGTCGAGAACGTGTACGTCAAGGACCTGCCGGTGCTGGACGCCAAGTTCACGGTCGGCGGCAGTCGCGTGGTGCTCTCGGGTCCTCGCTCGTACTTCTTCTCGTACGATCTCGAGGCCGGCCGCATCACCAAGATCCCGGGTCTGTCCGGGCGCAAGGAGAAGAAGCTTAACAAGTTTGAGGTCTCCAAGAGCGGCGACCGCATGGTCTTCCTCGGCAGCGACGGCTATTTGTCGTTGGCGTCGACCAAGTCGTACGAGTGGATCGGCAACATGAAGATGAACGGCGACGTCAAGTCGGCCACCTTTTGCGACAACGATAGATATTTACTGAGCACAGGCACGGACGGGCAGGTCTACAAGTGGGATCTGCGCACGCGCAAGTGCGTGTTCGTGCACCAGGACGAGGGCAGTCTGTCCAGCGGCGCCATCGCGGCCAGCGGCGACAACAAGTATTACGCCGTGGGCTCGGACAGCGGTGTCGTGAACGTGTACAACCACGCCGGGCTCTCGGCGCAGGACAAGCCGCGCAAGGCGCTGATGAACCTCACGACCCGGATCGACAGCCTCAAGTTCTCGTCGGACTCGCAGATCCTGGCCATGGCCTCCAAGGACACCAAGGACGCGCTCAAGTTCGTGCACCTGCCGTCCTTCACGGTGTTTTCCAACTGGCCCACGGCGCGCACGCCGCTCAACTACGTCTCGGCCATGGACTTTAGCCCCAGCAACGGCTTCTTCGCCGTCGGCAACGCCAAGGGCCGCGTGCTGCTCTACCGACTCACGCACTACAAGACCGCATAGAGAAGTCCGTAGCCTAGCCAGAGAAGAGAAGAGAGGTAGCCATGAATGCACACAGGTTTATGCGAGCGTCACGCTCTACTATAGATACTACACCAACAACAACTACAGCCTACACTTCTGTCCAAGGTCTCACGTAAAGTCAGTCTCGCGTAATGCGCTGACTCCTTGAAGCACAACGCAACGAGGGGCTCACGTTGCATTGGACTGAAATTACAGGTCTGGGGCAGGGCCGAGGGCTGTTGGCAGGCCAGGCCAGGGTCAGCAAGGCCTGTTGTCATTGAAGAACCTGCGCGCCAGACCTATTCTTAGTGCGTCTTCGCGTCCTGTTCCCCTGAATCGCCGGCGTCTAGGCCTTTTTTTTGGGACCCACATAGGCGCAAAAGGGCCTGTCGCTGGCTGGATCGCGTCGGAAGTGGCCGGCCATTCCGCTTCTCACGAACGAGCGATTGGCATGAACACTACGCTGGCCGAGCCACAGCAGGACGCGCCGGCGCCGCAGGGTCGATCGACGGCGCCCACGACGACCACCGGCGATGTGTACACGCGGCTGTACGACCGCCGGTCCTACACGGGCGTCTACCGCAAGCGGTTCGAGGTCGAGTGCTACGACCGCAGCGAGCGCGTGGTGCACGACCTGTCCAACACCATGCGCACGAACCTCAACTACGACGTGGACCCGCGCACCAAGCGCGCTTCCTCGCCCCGCGTGCGGCTGCCCACCTCCACAGATGAAGTGCCCGCCATGGTACAGTAGCAAGTAAAAGCGAGCTCATGGTCATGGGCAGAGGACGCCGAC
>JAADVF010000521.1:0-20801 GCA_023334555.1 Elongisporangium undulatum
CACTATCGTCGTCTGCTAACTTTGGGCGAATCGACTAGAAGTGGACTCTAGACAATGATACCAAGGGCTGCGTGATCTGGTGATAAAATCAATTGGTGACGTATGAGTGGTCTCGATTCTTTTGCTAAGAACGATTGAAAAATGCAATCCGAAATGCGGTGAGTGTGATGATATCGACGTCTATCCAAATGGTTCTCTCTTCAAGCTACTCGAGCGTTTCGTCTGAAGGGAAAGGTGCACACAAATTATGCCGGATTCCGACGTTGTTTGTGAATACTTCCACATTGCCAAGTGATGTACAGTTCTCTTGTTTAACTTGACAGTAATCTTGATTGCATCAAGAAGATTCTGGAGAACCAGCAACTCTCCTTTGATGCTGTGTGCGGCTTCAATGATCACTTTATCACAAGCAAATGTTGATCACCTGAGTGGGTAATACAAAGATCCACAGTGGGCTAGCGTCTACTGAGCACTATCCTGCAGTGATTCGGCCTCGTACGGATAGAAATATGAGCCTGTGGGATTGCACAACAATCGGTTCGATTGATACGCATTCCAGGCCACTGTCAGGTTGGACGGCACAACATTATTCGCGATGCTGTTCTCCAAAGAAAGGATTTGTTCACAGAGTGGAGTCCCGCCAGCGTTGACTCTGGTGTTCTCGAAGAATACGACATCGGCCCATGACGGAAGCGACCGCAATAGCGTGAACGATAAATCCACTCGCTCGATGGATGCAGACGGCTCAAGCACAATAGGTAGTTCAACGATTGGGTTTCCATTCAGCCATACGCGACTGACCGCAGGGTTAGTAAATAGCTCATCTGGCAACGTCGTGATGTTGTTACTGGCAAGGGACACCAGTCTTGATGACCGGTTTAGCAAACCTTGTGGCACTGAATCGAAACGTCCACGCTCCAGCATGACAAATCCGTCGTCTGGCCATCTTTCGCCAATATTATTTGGTACAAAACTCAGATTCGTCCAGGCGAATTCAATATCTTTGAGCTGCGATGGAAAATCGATCGATTGGAGCCCAAGCGGGATTTGAGTGAGATTAGATTGCGCTACAAAGCAAAAGACAATCTTGGGGTGGTGAGTGGCTGTAAGCGCGGCCTCAGAGTCCCAGTGAGCAAGAGTCGAGTTGATGATCTTCAACCCCACGAGGTTGGGGAACCGTTGCAGCCGGGCAGGAATCTCCACGTAGGGACAATGACGGATCACAATGTACGTCAGGGTTTGTTCATCCAAAGCAGCCAATGCCGTTTCCATCTCCGTTAGATTCCCTGTACTCCCAGAGGTTTTGATACAGTTCATGCGGAGCAATGTGCACCCGGGCTTTCGTCCAAACCAAGGCCATGCAGGTTGATCGCAATGCGAAGGCGTCGACTGGAAAGAAACACGGAGATGCAGCATGAGAAGCAACGTTCCCCATATGACCATGAGCGTATGCATGATATTCACGAAACGCGGGCTCGCCTCAAAAGAGTGCGCACGTTCTCTTGGTTTGCTCTGGGTCACCCTCACACTTTTACTTGGTTCATCTGCGATAGGAACCGGTTTGACACTGATCTGATGCATCTGAGTTTTTTTGCTTGTATGAGAGAGCATGTCCACTGTATATGGGCGAATCAGGTACTTTACATCTTGCAAACACACCAGGAGACTCACAGAGAAGCTTAATTCGCAAATGAGATTGGTCCAGGAGGAAACAAACACGATCCGAAGCTCATTGATCATGTTCACGAGCCAGAAATCGTTCCAGTAGAGCACGTAGGAGAAGTCGGTCTCTTGGAAATCGTACTGATGCCAGTACGGGATCGCGATAAACACGGGGACGCCCACGGACGAGATGAAGTCCAGAACAACATCGAAGATCAGAAACAGCAGCCGTTCGAGCGCTGGGTTGTGCTTGAACAAATGGCTGATAACAGGCGACGACCAGCAGTTGATTACAATGGTAAGCAGAAAAAAACGGTTGACTGCCATGCGTGGTACAAACTGGCTCATGTGGAACGCCTGGATGGACTGCAACATCGTCTCAAGTGCTTCACGTATAGCATAAATAACCGCGAAATGGCGGCCTTTAATCCCGAAAATACCGTGTTCGCCTACCAGAAGATTCATATCGTGCATCATTTTAGTAACGAGAGCAGGCGATCGTCTGTTTTGAATACGACGCAGAGAGTGGAGCGAGCGGAATCGCTCCTTAGGGATCGAGCCGAACGTAAACGTTCGTGACCAAAGGGATTCGACTACCATCCACAGCAGCAAAATTCCATGAGCACTGGCGATGGCGCCATAGCAGACCGCAACGACGCGGAAAATCGATATGGAGTTCGTGACGCTGTACAGCTCCAGACTGGAGGCGAGCGAGGAGAGCGGAAGCTGCCAGTACACCCAACTCTGGACCCCAAAGCAGGTAATACAGGTGACATGCATCACAGCCATTGATAACCACAAGAAAGCAAACGAGAACGGTGTGAGCCACACGCAAAAGTCACCTTGAGGCTGCACAGGCAAGGATGCCCATGACACTGAATCTTGCTTTGAGCTGGTCATGACAGGTTGTGACTGGTCGGGATCCTGTGAATTGGCGTGTTTCTTCATTGGCTTCCAATGGAAATGTGAAACACACGCGAATTGCCACAAGGGAACGAAACCTTGCTTAGGAACAGTTACACTATATCTGTCGTCCGACCTGTACAAAAATATCACTCCAATGCTATTAATGGTTGATAGGTTCTGAGCTGTGAAGCATTTATACCCCGTTTGCACTACTTATATGTTTATTGTACATACGAAGAAGATGATGGTACCTGGACACCAGGGACGTCGGCATATTATTATCGGTCTCGAAGCCAAGAATTGCAATCAAGGACTCTTGCGTTATGGATAAAAATACCTCACTCACATTCTTCTCCGTGGCAAATGGCAAACATGGTCATCAATCACCTTGTAAGCACGCTCGTTTTGGCTTCATGCATCAGCTAAACGCGCACAAAAGAAGATAGATTCGTTCATGTATTCCGAAGGTAGACTTGGATACACATCGCGCTTCTACAAATGCATTGTTACGCTCAAGCCTTTTTCTTGGTAATCCTCGATGGACCACTTGGCCAAGTGACCCTTTTTGATCGTTTCGTTCAAATGCGCAGTCGTGAGAAAGACATTTCCCTCCAGCGTCAAAAACTTCACCACTTCTAAACGGTCATTGAACGCAGCGTTGCTCAATGTGCTTCAAGAGCATTCTCCATAAAAGTGGAGGCGAAACCACTTTACCATATCCAAATGGCAGCAGCGGCAGCATCGTTGATACTACTTGCAGTTCACGTTTCGTCTCGATTACTGAGCAAGAATTGCCCTACGTCGAGGCTGCCAACCGCAGCGGCGTAGTCCACGGCGTTGACAGGGCAGCCTTTGGTCTTGTTTTCATGAATCCATTTCACTATTGTCAGGTCTCCTTGTGCCGTTGCTTGTCCATGGCATTGGTGGTAGTGCACCCTTTCTTTTGATTGAATCCCTTGTTGTGAAGTAGCTTGACGATATCGAGGCGATTGGCAGCAGACGCAAACCATCGCGCATTTTGAGCACGGGTACCTATGATGTAGCAGCTATCGAACAACCTCTAGATGTTCATTTGCGGCTATATAATAGTATCCAGGCGTTAGGTGACCATTTGGAACCATTTAATGCAGCCACTGGACTATCTCCATACTGATTAGTGCTCGATTCTCGTGGTTCAACAGCCCAAACTGGAGGTACTGCTGACTGGTGGTGAGGTCATTGGGAGAGCAATCCTTTCGCAAGTAATTGGCCTGGACAAAAATCGCCCGCCCAATGAGAAACACACAGCTCAGTAAAGCAACACGTTGACAACAAGTTGAGTTGCAAGCAGGCAAATCTGATCGGTTACGTGCGCTCTTCGTTTTCACATAAACAGCAATGAATCGATACGTGCTCCGACCCAGTAAGCTCCTCCCGCGTATGGTGAGGTCAGGAGAACTGCGATGTTGAGTAGTTGAGATTGTGGCAATAGGATTGTTGGTCCTTGGAGGCGAGTTCTTGAACTCGTCCATTCCGGAGACACCTTCGTCACCAAGAGCGAACCTCTGGTTACTGTACTGTATACCCAGATTAATGCCACTGTATAGTAATAATATATTGGGGTCTACTATTTTGGTCATATTTCCCACCGGTCGGTTCGAAAAGATAGAACCACCCACATGAGGCCAAAAATGGTTGCATCAGCTTTGAGCCTCCGCCGCAGAAAGCAACTCAGACAGGCCTTTGTCGATAGCGCCGCATGTTGTAGAGCTGCCTAAGGCGGAGGTGGCTATGGCGATCCACCAGGCACGGTCTTCCAGTAAGAACTGGTTCCAGATCTGTGGTTTGACTGGCTGGGCGTTGAACCACACTCCGCCATCGTAATTGGAGCGTCAGGCGCCGGTCTCTCGCATGAGAACCGCGCAACAGGGTGGCGCTGACGGGGCTCGACCCAAAGTATCCGTCGTCTCAGTCGTCTTCCCGGTTCGTACTGCTTGTGCTTTGGAGCGGCTGCAGCATCGTCTCGTTGTTTCCCTCATTGTGAATGTTGCGGCGCTGCTGGAGTTATCCGCCTCTTCGTCCCAAGTTGCTGCAGAGCCACACTTATTCTCGCTACGCTGCAGGTCGGACGCTCGCGCGAGTGCAACTAGCCCTCTGGCCAGCATCTGGCTGACGGCGTCACGCCCATTGACACTGATAAGCAGGTCCACCAGTCGCCAGGGTACTCAGTGTCGCTGAATCACATGGAGGCTGACAGTCTGGTGGAGCTGCGGCCTGATGGAAAATTTATGCACAGATTGACACGGCTGAGACGGCCAGCCGGTCAAGAACCTGCCCCGTCCTGCAAGCGTATCCATCGTCTTCCACCCAGTACGAAGAGGTCACACCGATAGTCGCGCCATCATGCATATCGTGACGAGCAATCTGATCGCTCTGCAGCATTAACCAATCCCATCAACATCGAGATGTGGAGTGGCGCCAGTGCTCACGTTGCATTACGACTGGGCCAAGTGTCGGGGGTGTGAGACATGGAAGGCTCGTGCAATGATGTTCGAGTGCCTGGATCTGCTGCCGCTGGCCGCAAAGACATGGATGCGCGACATCACTAAGCGCAGGTGCAAAAGTTGTGGAAACGTCAGAGTTAATCGAGGGCGTGAGCGTGGTGGACGTTGCATTTTGTGAATTGTCGCTGGAAGACGAAGTGAGCAATGGCCACGTAGGCTTCTTCTGGAACGACGTAGTGGCCACCCAGGCGAGCAAAAGCAACGTTTGATAATATTTATTGACATCCAATAAAGAAACGACAGAAGTTGGATCTTGGATTGTGAATTGCATTGGTAACTGACTTGCAACTTCAAAGCTCGCGCTCCACCCATACGAAGTCGGGAGAAGACTAACTTGAAGCCAAACAGCAATTGCACCAAGGCTCGTGTTTTTTTTCTCATCAGAATAGAAAGTTTGCTGTCGTCGCTTAAATGTATTCAGACACAAACCTTGTCTTCGTTGTGAGCGTGAAAGGTTCCCCCATCTCAACTGTTAAATTCGCGCCTCATTGTACATAAACCAATACGCTTTAAGTGTATGACTGCTGGTCTCTGCAGAGGAATAGTTTGGTCCCCAGCTACCTGCGCACAGATTCGGGGATATGAATAGCTAATGACCGTCGCGAGTTAAGAAATGTGGTTCAGACGAAGGACAGTCAACAAAATCTGTGAATTGTATTCCTATCGATTAGTGTACGCGAGAGCATTGATTCTCTTGAGTGAAGCACGTGCGAGAACCATGGACTCGTTTGAAAAATACTCAGTCCTCAATTTCAATTTCGAACAAGCATTTCACAAAGCATTAGAAGGCAAGACTCTGTTTCCATCTACATTACTGTCGACTTGGTGTGTCAATCGTATCCAAGAATGATTGGGTTGTCGCACGTGTTGGCGAGTATCTGCTTATACCTGGGATGTATTGACCAAGAGTGGACGTTGTTGAAAAACGAGTCAGCAAAACCGAATGATCTGGTAATTAAATGCGGCCCGATGCGAATGGCTGTAAATCAGTGAATTCTTTGGTGCGAAACACGTTGAGAACCCAACCAAAATGGCAATTCTTGACTTGGCCTAGCTGCTTCATAGAATCAAATGATACAGTATTCAACTTCGCAATCGAGGACGGATCTTCGGGTGCGTTTGAGTTGTTAAATAATGCAATAGACTTTCCACATGTACTATGGACATCCAGGCTTCTGGAAAAGTACCCTATTGTTGCGTACTGGCTTGATGAACACTCTGCAAATATGGATTTGGAAATGAACCTGAATATGGACGACTATAATGGAGATTTTGAATTGGTCAAGTGGGGTTCATGCAAACAAAACGATCTATTGCACTACCGGGATACCATGTGTGGTGAATGTTTCGCCATTGGCTACGCGAGTTGTGCTGGCTGCAACTGCATCGACCTGAGAAATGCTCCGCGAACGCATTAGGAATTGCACTTCGTCGGGATGTTGATCTGACGACATTATTGTACGAGAATTGTCTGCAATGGTATTTTAATGAACCATTTGAATCAATTGTGTTTATCAAAGTGGAGGAGGTCCAGTGAATCGTGTCAAATTACGCGTGGATAGACAAGAAGAAGCGAGACAAGTGAGTTAAATCCTGTATTCAAGATGTTAAAATGACTTATTGAGATCTGTCCGATCCGTATAGTAACGATGGAGAGTAGAAATAGGTAACAAAACTCTTGATAGATTATCATTTCGACGACAGTGAAGAAGCGACGAACATCGCTGTGTTGTATGGAGGCATAAGTATGATTTGATGTGTTGATGCTAAGAACATATCCGTAACAACGGAAGCAATGGATTCTGCTGCAACTAAAGGGCATTTGAAGATTGTGCAATGGGTGCATTTTAATCGTACTGAGAAGGCAGTACGACATCTGCAATGGACGGAGCTAGAGAAGATTCATTTAGGCGTCGTGAAGTGGTTGCACTCAAATCGATCACAGGGCTATACGACGAACGTGATCGATTAAGTTGGTGCTGGCAGAGGGAGTTTAAAAGTTATTGAATAGTTGCATAGTCATCGCAGTTGAGAAGGATACCACGGCAAGAGACTATCGTTTACATATGGTCAAGTGGAGGCCTATACTACAAGTGGGATGGATGATGCTTCCGCAGCAAGATATTTTAAGAGTGCTCAATTGCTTAACAACCACAGACCAGAAGGATGTACGACTGAGGCAATGGACGAAATATGCAAATGAGGGACTTCGATTCACTTTGTCTTCGGAAACCGGGTATTTTTTAATTTGTGGCGTTGCTTTAACACAATTGAGCTGAGAGAGTGCAGTAAAAAAAGCCGTAGATTATGTGAGCCAGTCCAACAATTTTCCTGCTAAAATATGATCGTTCGCGCGTCAAATAGACACATAGAAGTTGTAAACTGGCTTCATCGCAATTGGACCGAAGGCTGCACGACTGCTGCAATGGATACTGCTGCTAACATGAACGCGTGGAAGCGTGGAAGTTTGTCATATGGCTTGACATCAATCGAATGGAAAGCGGTACGAGAGAATGTATCAAGAGAGCCAGCACGTCGAGATGGTACGGTTTTCGACGCACCAATGCAATATACTTCGTCACCATTAAACGCTTGATTATATTTCTCAGCGAAGCCAGTTGGACCTTCTCGAGTTGCTTTTAAAGCATTATCATGATGTGGATTAAAAGTTGGAGGCAACCAATACACTCGTTGATTTAATGTTGTGAATCTGTATGTTCCTTAAATTATATAACGAACTTGGTACAAAGATGGCAACTCGAATCATGTTTTTTCAACATTGCTCCACCATTTATGATAGATAAAGCGCTAATCAAAGAACATGAAGTGATCTATCTGTATCATGACGATGCTATAGCGTGCTAAAATCAGTGCATCTCCCATTGCTCGTCACCACAGCAATCTCAATTATTGTAGACACAGAACTCGCTCCCGTTTCGAAACTCAATTTTAATTGGTTATTTGACAGCCACGTGTAAAATACCTACGTAGTTACTGGTGCCTGATGCTTCACACGGAACGATGACTCATTGCGTTTTGAGAAGTGATTGCTGCTTACAACATCTAATCATAACACGTGTATGATCTCCACTACTGCTGCGCTTCGGCATCGTAAGGATAAAAATATGATCCTGCTGTCCAACAACTTAGTCTACCCATTTCATACGCAGCCCATGCGACCGCTAGATCTGGAGTCACTGAACTGTTGTCACCGCTCGTGATGATTGGTGCCATATTATCACAAAGCGGTGAGCCGCCCGCATATAGAACCGAGAATTCAATAGATGCATCTTCCAGCCACGACGGAAGCGTCTGTAACATCGTATTCGATAAATCCACAAACTGTATTGACGTGGACGGAACAAGTTTGTCGGGTAACTCGATTATTGGGTTTCCGCTGAGCCACAATTCAGTAGCCATAGGGTTGGTGAACACCTCACTCGGTAGCTGCGTGACGATACCACCAGCCATCGAGACCTGGAAGTTGCTTTGTCGCAATAATGTTTCCGGTACAGATAGAAATTGGCTTCTTTCAAACATGATAAAGCCATCACGCGGCCAAATGTCGGTCAAATTATCGGGTAAAGTTGTGAGATTTGTCCATGCGAATTCGATATCCTTGATCTTGGATGGAAAGTCAGGCGACATGGCTCCTTGCGGTACTCGCGTCATGTTTGACTTCACCACAAAGAGAAATACCAGCCTGGGATGATGAGTTGTTGTGACTGCGGCGTCGGTATCCCAGCTTGCTATCGTTGAGTTATATATTTTCAATCCAACTATGTTTGGAAATACCTGTATACGAGCCGGAATCTCGATATATGGACAATGTCGAATCACTATATATATCAGCGTTTGCTCATCGACATGAGCAAACACCTGATCGAGCTCTGAATAATTGCCTGTGCTTCCCAGAATTTTGTTGCAGTTGACTTGCAACAAAGAGCAGCCAGCCTTCGTTCCGAACCACTGCCAGGCTTGCTGTCCGCAATGCACTGGGAGAGATCGAAAGGATGCATTGACGTGAAGTACGAGAAGTAATACTCCCCAAATTATCATAAAAATGTGCACCGCGTGCACGAAACGTGTACTAATGTCTTGAAATGGTATGACATTGCTGGCTTGATTCGTTTGATCTATTTGATATGTTGAATAATTAGATGGGTATAAATTTGTATGCAGAGCTGACTTGACTTTGTTGATATTCTGGTTAATTAAGATGTCTGGACTTTGGTTGCCAACATATATCGGTTCAACCGTGTTACAGAAACACTTTCGATGGCTTCGTTTTTTTTCACTGGTGATTGTTCGATAAGAGCAAAGCAAATATTTTACGTCTTGTAAGCAGATGAGAAGGCTTGCTGAGAATGTAAGCTCGCTAATGAGATTTGACCAAGAAGAGACAAACACAATGCGCAGTTCGTTTATCATATTTACCAACCAAAAATCATTCCAGAACAGATCATATGGAAAGTTAGTGATTTCGAAATCATATTGTTTCCAATACGGGATAGCCAGTACCAATGGAACACCTACCGTCGAGGTGAAATCCAGAGCAATATCAAACACGAGACAGAGCAATCGCTCGAGCGGCGGATTGTGCTTGAACAAATACTTAATAATTGGTGTAGACCAGCAATTGATCACAATCGTAAAGACAAAAAATCGATTGACTAGCAAACGAGGTACAAATTGGCTCATCCGAAAAGCTTGGATCGACTGCAAAATCGTCTCAAATATCTCGCGCACAATATAGATGACCGCAAAGTGACGACCTTTGACACCAAGAAACCCACGTTCACCAATCACAAGGTTGACAATGCGAATGGCTTGGTTTGCCAAAGTATTCCGTGCACGTTGTCGAGTGGTTGAAACTGTATGTCGATACCTTTTCTGCGCCGTAAATGTTATTCTGAATGAAAACTTTCGATACCACAAAGACGCTACAAGCATCTCGAGCAGTAAAAGAGAATGAACGATTGCTACCACTTGAAATGCAATTGAAACCACACGGAAATTGGCTGGTGGCATCGTCACATCATACTGCTGAAGTGAAAACGCAAGAGAAGCTAAAGGGAGCTTCTTGTACACCCAACTTTGAACCCCATAAGTACCAATGCACAAAATGTGCGTCATAGCAATAATGATCCAGAATACTATGAACAAGAATGAACGAAGGCGCACGCTAAAATCTGCCTCATGCCGCCTCGTAATTCTTGCGGCTGCGATTTGTTCTTGAGCAACCACATTGGTTAGCACTTCACATGCGTGTGACTTGCTTGGGAGCGCCTGCATACTTCAACGATGGGAAGGCACAGGCGAGACCAGTGAGTTGCAATGCGCACACACAAATGTGATTACACTTTGATTCCCAGTTGCACATACCAACTGAGACAAAGATAGTGTACGGTGGCAGTCTATTTATATGTACTCAAAAAGCCAGATCAGCCCTGTATGACACATATAATGCGAAATGCACCACGCACTGCTAAAAATGTAGGGTCCAATATATTCATTTCGTTTGAGGCGTCCTTGGTAGATAACGCATGACGTCACGTCCAAACTAAAACATGCTGGATATTCGAGACGCCCATCGTAACTAGGTTAAATCAGTCCACAGTGGCATCAAACTTATGCTATTTGTTAGAAATAAATTCGAATTGCGCAATATGTGTTCGCAATTTCGAAGTAAAAGCGGGTTTCGAAGTAAAAGCGGGTTGGCGAAGCTGGCCCAGCTATTCGAGGCATAGTAAGAGCAAAAGCTGTTCCATCCACAGAACGACGAGTCACGAGATAATATAAATGCAGCTCCATCTAACGTCGAAAACTACGTAGAATCCTGGTGCTCTTCTGCCTCGTATGGATAGTAGTTCGCTATTGCTGGTGCACAACTTAATTTATCAGTCCAATAAGCATCCCACACCGCATGCGGGTTTGCTCTTACCGCAATATTTATTGGGATTGGAAGTAATTGCTCACAGAGTGGAGTTCCGCCTGCCCGCACTTTAGTATTTTTAAATAACTCGACATTGACCCACGATGGCTGCGACTCCAGCTTCGAGTTGGAAACATCTGTAAGCTTGATAGACTTATATGATTTAAGTGTGGCAGGAAGCCCGAGGTTAGATTTCCGTCAAGCCAAAGCTCTCCAGCAACCGGATTTGTAAAACTTCGTTTGACAACTGAAATTCCATTGCCAACGAAGGAGATCTCGGAGTTGATACTCGCAAAATGGTCTGCGGGATCAAAAAATTGGTATTTGCTCAAACATAATGAAGCCATCTGTTGGCCAAATCTGTGATAAATCTTGATGTAAATGCGTTAAATTCGTCCAAGCACATTCAATATTGTTTAGCTTGAATGGAAAATCAGCGGATAATAAACCCAATGGAATTTGTGCCATGTTTGTTCTAGCTACAAAGAGAAAAGCAAGGTTCGAGTGATGTTTCCGAGTAAGCGCAGAGTCTGCGTCCTATAGGGCAAGTATGGAGTTGTAGATCTTTATCCAAACGAGATTGGGGAACAGGAATTTTGAAGCTTGGTCAATGCCGAATCTCGATATTGGTTAGAGTTTGGTCTAATTCAGCCGGAGCAGAATCAAATTCCGTCCTTTTACCAGCGTGTCCAGCGCTATTCAAACAATTAGCGTACAAGCAGACTGCGTTTAAAACCAAGGCCATGCTGCTGGGCGCAATGCGATGAGCTAGATCGGAGCGCGGAACGAGAATACAGAATAAGAAGCAAATTCCCCCATAATATCATGAATCTGTGTGATTACTTTACAAAGCGAGTACTTGCCTCCCGCAATTGCCTCGATCTGCGGGCTTGTTTCACGATGGTGAACTAATACGTTGTGCGGATCTCCTCTAAAGGCAGTTCCCTCACTTGAACCTTGAGATATAATACAGTGAAGGTAATTTCGGATTTCTCGATTCATCAAACACGAATGAGGTCGAGCCAAGTATTTTACGTCTTGCAAGCAGAAAAGTAAACTGATTGAGAACGCCATTTCGGACGACAAGAGGACACAAACACGATACGAAGTTCGTGAATCATGTACACCAGCCAAATATCACCCCACCAAAGTAAATTATTATAATCGGCCGCTTCGAAGTTGTATTGGCTCCAGTATCAGAGTGCGAGAAATGCTGGGACAACCACTACCAACATAACATCAAGTGCAGCATCAATCACAACGTAGACGACCTCAAAGTATTGCCCCTTGATACCTACTACAACCGATTGTCAAGGTGGGTGCCAAAACGAACGTAATTATCAGACTTGTCTCGAACGCAAAATAAAGAGATATCTGGACTTGCTTTACAGGCATCGATTAGTATTTGTTCCTGGACACACGATCACAATCGAAATAATATGTCTCGGGTAACTAACCACAACGTAAATTTGTCGCTGTCTCGAATCCAAATATTATTGACGTCTTCATACCAATATGAAAAATCACTTTGCTGAAGTATCTGGTACTAAAGTAAAGGATGCAAAGTGGCTATGCGTTGCTATAAATGCATCCCCGGAAACAGAACGCACGTGTGGAATTCGCCGCACTCACCCATGAGATCGATGTTGGTAGATTTGCTCTCACGATCGTTATCTTCATTAGCAGCTGCAACATTCAACGCACTCACGTGTTTCCATTCGTACGGATGACCAGGTTTCCACCCTATCTCTTGGAGACGAGGCGACTCTACAGCAGAATATACGATCCGAGCTTGAGTTTGCGCGCAGATTTTCTCAAGCGCTGGCAACAAATCCAACTCGTAATCTTTTTTCCAAATTGGGAATACCAAGGAATAGTCAGCATCGAAAGCTCTTTCTCGCCACGCGCGAATATCCTCGAGATGGAGATCTCCAAACACGAGGGTGGTGATCTTTCGCTGAGCATAATTGTTGGACAGATCTTTCAAAGCAGATAGCAATTTCGAAGAGTACGTTCCTCCAAATCCAACAGCGACGAAACACAGTGGAAGTCCCAATGCTTTCGCTTGAGCCGCAATTACAGGCATTGATATGTTTTGGACGGGCACAACGTTCGTTTCCGGATCAATGCTAGTCATCAGCACAACTTCCGGCATTAGAGGGTTATCACTTCGCGTGGCGTAATCGGCATAAAGTTGGGTGAGTGCAAGAAACGAGTCTTTACCACCACTCCAGAACATGACGACAAGATCCCGAGCACCATCACTGCGGTTGCTGTACTCAATATCAGTCGGCCAAAGGATTTCCCCTCCCACGGCATATTTCTTGCGTCCTTGAGGCTTCAGCACTACATTCTGAGCCAGCAGATTCTTGCGGCGGGCAGGATCCTTAACATTCACATGGCCGTAGGGGCAATGGCGGCATCCATTACCACAACAGACTTGCTTTTTCCTGAGGAAATCCGCTGTCAAGACAGAGTAACCCGTCGCTGGATCCGTGTACATGGGTTCTTTACGCTCACAGGCGAGGCGATGAAGCTCTTCGATCTCCAACAACGCTGCATCCTCTTGCTGCTTGCGCTTGATTTCAAGTTCGCCCTTACTTGAGGTAGTTGTTAGTACCTTGTACTGCTTGAACGGGAACTTGGACGTTGCACGCCAATCGCCCGTGCGATCGTGAACAATATTCACAAGCCATTCAAGCGCGAGTAGAAGCCGTTTCGTTGGTCGTGTAAACATGGACGTGCCGTCCACCATGTAGATCGCAGGCTGGCTATTGCTCGGCTTGGAAGCCACCACGTCGCTCCACCAGGAGCCAACTCGGCCGCAGCGTATTTCTTCTTCCGTCTTGGACAGCGAGAGTCCACAGAGGGCAATAATCACCACGTCAACAGACTCGCTGGACTCTGCAGTCTCCACGACTTCAGCACCTGCGCTCTCGATAATATCGCGCATCCAGCCCTTGGTGCCCAGGAACAGCGGATCCAGCCACTCGACCAGCATCACGCGAGCCTTCCGCGTCTCATTGCGTTCATTAGCCAGACCACGAGCCCGGTCTTGTAGCCTCTTGAGCTCTGCCTGGTGATGCGCAGCCATGGCGTCGCTCTGGGCCTCGATGTTGAGCGCTCGGCCCATTTGCTGGAACTGGTCAACAAGCGCCTGCTGCAACGTGATCGGGTTGCATGTCACGATCCTTGTAATGGTGCGACTGCCGTCTTTTTCGTACTGTATGGGTGACGGAGGCGGTACTGCCACTGCTGGACATGTCGATCCAATCACCGCCTCCGTGATGGACTGGCCGTCCAGCGTCGTCTCGACTGTCGCGAGATCGATGGAGCACACTTTGCACGTGCTCTGTGTGAACACCACGTCGGGCCGGAGCTCCACCAGCTTGTCAGCGTCCAGGTGATACAGCGAGGCAGCGTCCGCCAGCGCCTGGCGCACTTGCTTGTGCGTATCGCTGGAACTGGTAAACGCAGTGCGTGGCGCTGTCAACACTGGCAGGTCCTGGATAGCAGGCGTGGCCGGGTAGTCGCACTCGTGCGAGCGTCCGACTAGCAACGGGGGCAGCAGCAGCGCGGACTCTGCAGCTGCTTGAGACGACGATGCGCAGAACTCCAGCAGCGCCGCGACGTTCTCCGTGGCCGAGGGGAGCAGCGAGACGACCCGCAGAGCGCGGCTTCGTGTCGGTGGTGCCGCCATCCTTATTGGCTTCTCTTGTGGGTGGATGGCTCTATCTTTTTGAGCCGACCTGTGGAAACACAATCAGAATAGTAGACCCTGGCAGATTTATACGCGCATGTGTCATTTAAAGAAGGTATACAGTATACCTGAGCTTGATGAAGGTTTTCTATGTTGTCCACCAGTATCTGTCGTGCACTCTTCCAACACTCGCTGACGCTTTTGATATTTTGTGTTGTACCACCCCCCGTCTGATTAGTTTGACAAGCTTTCAGTCCTCTCACTTTGCAGCATCCATAGCTTTGGCTGTGCACCCGGTGAACGTTCAAGAACTGAGCTAATTCATTGAGTCCTTTACCAGCAGCGCTGTCGAATGCATCAGTCGTACAGCCTTCAGTCCAGTTATTATGAGGCCACTGGACAAAATTCAAGCTTTCTTGCTTAGCAGCCAGATCTATTGCATTTAAAGTGACACAATGTGACTAATTCAATTCACATGAAGTCATTCGAGCACGCCAATGTTTTGTCGGCGGATAGCGTTGTCCTTGGTCACAAATAATGAGTGGTGAGGATAACACAGAAACTCAATCTGGGGCTGATGATCAGCAAAATAAACGGGTATGACACGGAATTTATAGCCTATCAGAAAATATTTCTCGGTGTGTGTTTGCCTACGCTCACATCCGTTTCTGGTAAGCTGCACATTGCTTCCGACAAGACCATGATGGTTCATGAGTTGCTGCCAAGTTGTGAATATGATTCATCAGCTACGTCTGGTGTTTGTTTCATCGTGGTCCCATTTATTCAGCGAGATTTTGTTTACAGATTAATCCTGGGTTAGTGCCATAAATGAGATCTGCCAAGGAGACCACTCTGTTCCAATGCTACTGTAGATGTTGACATATATACGCCGGACTTGACTCCACGGAGATTAGGGCTCCTTTACGTGCACTCGACGTCAAATTTGAAGTCAATGTTTAAGATGTACATAGTTGCGAAGGAATGCATTGTCAAACTCTTGTAGCACCAATTTCTGCGTCTGCTACACTTCATCTACTTCCCTCTGATCTCGTCTTTCCACCACGAGCTGGCTAGACACTTGTCACTTGATCGCACGCCTTCATATTTCATAACACAGTCGTAGAATCCGCATATGGGCGACTTCACGGCGGGATGGCAGTTCGAGTATTGGTTCCAAAATGATACGAAACTGCTGGAATTTCTTCGAATTGATGGTCAATTGGCCAAACGCAGCGCCCTTGGCATTGGCAGTTCCACAAGCGCCTGCTGCAGAGTGATCGGGTTCCATGTCACAATTATAGAATGGTATTTCTTCCTACTGGATGGGAGGCGGTGCTGCCACTGCTGGACAGGTTGATCTAGTCGCCGCGTCCGTGATGTACTGGCCATCCAGCGTTATCTCCATGGTCGCGAGAACTCCTTGCACGTGCACTGCGTGACACGACATTGTACCGGAGCTCCACCAGCTTCTCGGCATCCAGGTGATACATAGACGCAACGACCACTAAAGTCTGGCGCACTTACTTGTACGTGTTTCTGAAACTGGTGAATGCAGTACGTGGCGCCGTCGCGCCGACAGCATAGGCTGATCGTGGACTGCTGGCGTGGCCGGGTAGTCGCACTTGTGCGAGCATTTGGCCAGGAGCGGAGGCAGTAGCAGCGTTGGCGTTGGCGTTGCTAGAAGCGACAAGGCGCGGAACTCCAGCAGCGCTGGAACGTTATCCGTGGGCAAGTAGCGGCATGATCCGTGGTGCCGTCATCCTTTTCTGGGTGTTTCTATCATTTTGAACCGACCGTGATCAACGTTGAGTTGGGCTGCACAACGAATAGTATTACCGTGAGCCGGAGGATTTGTTTCTCCACATGATATTTGTTTGTCCAGGAAATTGTATGGTAAACGCGGTATACCAGATTGTTCTGTAGCAAACGACGCCTCCACTATCACATTAGACATGGTTTCTTGAGGATATCCTCATTCGTGTACTCGTTGCGTTAGAATACTGACATTATCATGGCCATCGGCAATAATCGCAAGGTCGTGTCTCTATTTTTCTCTAACAACAACCTCCCGACTTGCGAAATAGAGCTTTCGTGACACCAATTATATGACTTATCCAGCCTAGCCGTCATTACCAGAAAATAGCATTTGATTGAATCGCGAGACTTGCATACCTCGAAACGACCAATACCATGGCACTTCGTCCGACCATGAGCTCTGTTCAGCGCTTGGTAGTCGCTACATCATCTGACAGCGGGCATTGTGCAGTACAACTTAAATGCACCACGATAACAGCAGAAATGTGAAGCACGATAGTTGGTCATTCGCACTTTAAGAAGACAAACTCAATGTATTAGTAGTTCAAACTTTGACGCCATGATTTTTGCGGGTCCAACTGAACATTTTGTTGGTCGATAGAACGCTTGGTAGAATGTATCCGCGATATCGTTTGCGAATTAACAGTGGAGATTAACCTGGTTGATTGCTCAGAATGGATCGAATCAGAAAATGGTCTTTGATCACCAAGCACTCCAAGGTGGGACACTGACTGTATAACTGGTTGACAATGACATTAATAAATTCAAAAGTGGCAAACACATAGTCAAGGCGTAGCATACGCTGATATTGGTGATACAAGAGCTTGAATGTGCATTCTAGGCACTCCAAATGGCATGATCATGGCTTCTAAGCACACGGCAATGAACCAGAGACCAACCTCTGCGGCGACAAGGCCAGCATTATTATGTTCAATGTTCAGTCCTGGAAGAGCGGTCTCCCTGCCGCCCTCATCTCCTTCCCTATTCCAGTGATCCATTTGTAAACACTTTCATCTATTACCTTGCGATATAGCAGGTCTGTATTCATGAACATAATAATATCAACCTGCTTCGGACGTTGCCAACGGAAGTGATGCAAACAAACAGGTGAATGCACTGTGCTTCTAGGTACGATTGCGGTTGACAAAGCTACTAGTTTGTTCTGCGCAGCGAAACATTTCATTATCGTACGTATTTCTTGGAAAAATTGCAATATAATGCAGATAGGCAAAGTGATATTTATTGTATGTTTAATGGCGCGTGTACACATCATATAAGTGTCCCAGAGAGCCCCATCCAAATGTACCCAAACCAGGAAAACTCCTTAGGGGTCTTGTTGTGCTTCTGAGCTGTATGGATAAAATGCCGATGGAGAGGTCTCGCAGCTTAATCTACCACTCTGATACGCATTCAATGCTTGGGTCAGATTCGAGCTAATTGAATTGTTGTCGATACTTGTAAACGCCTTCAATATTTGGTCACACAGAGGCGTGCCACCAGCAATCATCGACGTTGACTGAAAAAATGAGGCATTAGCCCACGATGGAAGTGACTCCAGCATTGTGCTGGAAAAGTCGAAGGACCCAATCGACTTGGACGGAACCAAAGAATCTGGCAGCTCAGAAATTGGGTTGGCATTGAGCCATATTATTTTAGTAGCTGTGCTTGTAAAAAGCGATGTCGGAAGTGTGGTGATGTTGTTGCTAGCTAGCGATATTTGTTGATTTGATTCTCGCAGAAATGTTTGTGGTATCGAATTAAATTGACCTCTCTCAAGAGAAATAAAGCAATCGTCAGGCCAAATGTTGCTTAAATCATCTGGTAAACTCGTCAGATTAGTCCAAGAAAGCTCAATATCCAATAATTTCGCCGGAAAGTCTGGTGATAAAAGGCCCAATGGAATTTGGGTCATATTGGTTTGAATCAAGTAGAGAAATAGGATGTCTGGGTGGTATTTCGTGGCAAGCGCTGCATCTGCATCCCATTCTGCAATTGTAGAGTTGTATATTTTAATGCCGATGATGTTGGAAAACTTCTGTATTCGTGACGGAATATGGATGGAGGAACAGTGGCGTATTTCAATGTATGAGAGCAGCTGCTCGTTCAATTCCATTAAGGCTGTATCTAGCTCAGATAAATTTCCATTGCTTCCAAGGGTTTCGTTGCAGTTCAGCCGCATAAGCATACATCCAGATCGAGTATAGAACCATGGCCACGCTTGCTGGGCGCAGTGTACCGCACTTCTTTGAATAGAAGCTTGAATGTGCAACGCAACCACCAAAAATCCCCATACAACCATAAAAATATGCAAAACTCGGGTAAAGCGTGCACTTTTTACTCGAAAAGTATTGAGATAACTCGATTTGCGGAACGAGTGAGTGGAATCTGTTTGGCTAGGCCGAGAAGGGTTCAGCGACCTGATTTTGATTTTGTTGTTGAGTGATGAAAGTTGGTCTTGGTGAGATTGCTTTTGAGCGTGGACACGAGCGTAATTTTGGTTTAAATTGTTCGAATACGGCTGAAGTAAACATTTGACATCTTGCAAGCAAATAATGAGACTTGATGAAAATATGAGTTCGCTAAATAGATTAATCCATGATGAAACGAGAACCATGCGCAGTTCATGAATCAAATTGACAAGCCAAATACCATTTATCCAAAGCGAAATAGGGAAATCAGTTATCTCCGCATCGTACTGTTGCCAATAAGGAGCAGCAAGAACCAGTGGAACGCCAACCGTCGAGATGAAATCCAACGCTATATCACAAATCAGACAGAGCAGCCGTTCTAGAGCTGGATTATGCTCAAAGATGTGATTAATGATTGGTGTCGACCAACAGTTTCCCACAATAGTGAGAACAAGAATCCGGTTGACCGCGACGCGTGGTACTAGTAGACTCATTTTGTATGCTTGAATTGTCTGCAAAATCGTCTCGGATATTTCGCGCACAGTGTAGATGATTGGAAAATAATGACCCTTGACACCTAAGAACCCATAATCACTGAACACGGAGTTAAACACGTGAGTAAATTTACTAGCAAGGCGATCGATATTTGCGTATCGAGCGCTGTGCTTCATTTGCCACTTCCATGTGGATGTCAAACCAAACGTGAAGGCTCGATGCCAAAGAGATCTTGTCAACATCTGCCCCAGAAAGTAGCAATGAGTGATTGCAACTGCTCCATAGCAAAACGCAATGACTGGAAATGTTGAGACTGGCATCGTTACATGATATAACGCAAGATTTGATGCTAACGATGTTTGTGCAAGTTGCCAGTACACCCAACTTTGAGCACCAAAGCAGCAGGCGCACATAACGTGCATCACAGCCATAACGAACCACAGAAATCCAAAGGTGCATGGCTTCACAATGACGCTAAAATCGGCTCGTGGAATTTCGATTATGACTGAGTCTAAGTAGTGATGCCGCTCGGTGGATTTTGGCATTAGCTGATCAGGCGCTTGCATAGCTTGCGGCATCTCTTGTTCCACTTTCATGTTTGTTTCAGGAGTGAACATTGATCGACTCAATGACAAACAAATCCGCCGAAAATAGATAGGATATTAATACTCCCATTTCCCAATTGTGAAAAATGAAGGACCTCGTTATATTGTGGATCAGTGCAGCTCTTCAGCTTCAAGATTGACTTGTGTGTCGAAAACTCAGTGATTATACTTACACATAGCTAATGATACGTTTACTGGACCAAATGTGATGCTGCTTCCTACTTATAACATTTTCTTGTGGTATCTCTGTCGTACAGATGAGGGTAATGACATATACTGCGCATGGTATAGCTTTTATTTTGCTAAAGATTGCACATCTTGTCTTGTAGAGAAAAAGTCAAGTCTTCTACTGTTGGTGAGGCGACATATTTTTAATGACAACAAAGAGGTAAACAATCTTCCGATGACTAGTCGCTAGAAGTTTAACATTGAGCAGATAAAGAAGGATTTTTCCAGCGGCAAAAAGTTCAATGTCCTAGAAATCATCTAAGTACTGTTGCTAAACAATCAAGGCCGTGATACAAGTAGTAAGGTTTTACCTGGACTTTTGAGACAAACAATTTAACCCTGGCGAAGTGGTTGGCTCGGAAAGCTTTTCAAACATCTGAAAAATAAAATTCTGAATGTACGGGAATCCTTCCACTATCGTCGTCTGCTAACTTTGGGCGAATCGACTAGAAGTGGACTCTAGACAATGATACCAAGGGCTGCGTGATCTGGTGATAAAATCAA
>JAADVF010000522.1:0-20765 GCA_023334555.1 Elongisporangium undulatum
CACAATTGGCCAAGTTGCAGTCCCCCATCGCATCGCATCCGGCCTCCGATTGGCTATAAATCACCGTCCAATCGGACAGGAAGGCCCACTATTGCAGGTGGCTACGCTACGGCGCGAGAAGGGGAGAACACATCCATTTCCGCAACGAGAGGGCGAAAGACGTCCCGCCCCAGCACCTGTCCCGAGCGCGATCTTCCCAGCGCCATCTCTGGCCGGATCGGCGCTCTCCCGCCTTGTGACCGCGACGACCGTCTCCCGCTTTCTTCCCGCTCCCCGTCCATCCCTCTCTGCAGCCCATTGACGGACTACCACGACCGCAACGACGTCGGACAGCCGCGACCACCAGGGCAGCAGCACGGAACGCAAGCGCAAGCGAGAAGCAGCAGGCAGCAGCAGCAGCATGTCCAACGACGGACCCGGGTTCTACGCGGACCGCAACAACAGCGCACCCAGAAGCAACAGCAGCGGCTCCTTTGGCACCTCGCCTGAGTTCGGCAACGGCTCCATTGCCGGCAACGCACAGCCGCGACGAAGCACGATCGGCGGCAGCTTCCCCAATGGCGGCGACGGCAGCAGCGACGCGGGAGTGCAGCAGTTCCCGCGCATTGCAGTGAACGTGCAGGACGCGTTCATGACCGACCCGGAGGCGGCGTTCCAGCTCAATGGCGATGGCCTGCGCGGGGCCGATCTGTCGCAGGCGTCCAAGTTTGACATCGTGGCCGAAGCCAAAGCCGTGATCCGAACGTTTCTGCAGGAGCACCAGTGCTACGAGCTGATCAAGAACAGCGGCAAGGTAGAAGCGTCATCATATCTGTCTGTGTCGCTTGCCCTTGTTAACAATGTGCTGTTGATCTCTAGGTCGTCGTGTTCGATGTCAAGATCCCCATCAATCTGGCGTTCTTCGCGCTTGTGGAGCATGGTGCGGCCCTCTTCATTGCGCTTGGGTGACTTTGCATCGCTCTAACGGCCTTACTTGCGGCTGCAGATATCAAGTCCGTGCCCATTTGGGACGCCAATCAGGGCAAGTTCGTCGGCATGTTCACAGCCACAGACTTTGTCAACATCTTGCGCCATTTCTACCTGCGAGGATCCCCCATGCACGAATTAGCGGAGCATAGTATCGAGTCCTGGCGAGGTATGTGCGCTCGCTGTCACCAGTGCTTCCACGTCTTTTAAGCCTAACTGATTTCGATCTCTCTGGATGCAGCGATCCCGCGTTCGCTGTCCATGTCCCCTGAGCTGGAGGGCATGGTGTCGATCACGCCGGAAGAGTCGCTCTACGACGTGTGCAAGATGCTGCGCGACCACAGACTCCATCGTCTGCCTGTGCTAGACCCCCTACAGAACTCGGTGCTCTCTGTCGTCACCCACAGCGGCATCTTAGAATTCCTCGTCTCGTCCTTTCGAGAGCAGCGACGGCTGTTTGACCAGCCGATCTTCGATCTCGGAATCGGTGTCTTCAATGACCGGGATGACACCGGACGGGTCATCACCGTTCCTGAAGATATGCCATTGATCCGCGTGCTTCACACTCTCATCGAACGACGGGTCTCGGCGGTGCCCATCACCGACTCCAATGGTATGTTGTCCCATTGGATTGTTACGCAAGCTAGCTAGTTGACTCATGCTTTGCTGTGTCTGTTCCTAGGCGTTGTTGTGAATATTTATTGTGTTTCGAACGTCACAGTACGTGCTTTTGATTCGATGTACATCGCAATGATGAATGGCTCTGGTTGCTGATACTTGTTGCTCTGCTTGTAGGAATTGGTCAAGGACCGATCATTGACGCAGTTAGATATGTCTGTGGGCAATATTCTTAGAATTCAAGCCGCGGAGGTACGATCAAGCACATGGAATTCTCTCCTTCGTTTGATCTTTCTTCCATGCTGACGTCGTGTGTTGCGGATATAGGGCAATGTGGGCGAAGGTCTCCACCTGTGCTACAAGACCGACACGCTTCACATGATCTTTGAACGCTTCGCCGCTGTGAAGGCTCACCGCCTCGTCTGTGTGGACGAGTACTCGCGCTGCGCAGGGATCGTGTCCCTCAGTGATCTGTTTAGTTATTTCATTCAATAGCAGCCGCCACCGCCGCCTCCAGAAAATGCGCCAGCCGACTCCATCACACACACTGCAGCAGCGCAAGATGACAGCATTTATCCCTTCCCACGTGCGACGAAGTCTTGGCCTTCTCTCTTCCTCCGCGGTGCGAATGGCAACGAATACAACATGAAATGATGAAATTGTTTGTCGCTCGTCTTGGCTCTCACTCGCTTTGTGTCTGTACCTGTTGCGGACAAACGCGGAGCTGTTTGTCGCTAGGGGAGAACGAAGACAGAGAGAAGGATGTATCATTTGAGAGGAAGATCCTACGCTGTCGCTACAGGATCGATCGAGGCTGTGTTTTGGATCGGATGGGGAGCTCGGCACCGCTTGGGAAGTCGACGACTGGCGATGCAGAGATGGTTTTCAGTTTGTTTTTTCTCGTGGGGATTCGATGCGTCTCCATCGCTTGCAGTATGAAGATGTCAAGGATGTGGATCTGGATGGAGAGTCTGGAAGAGGAGTTTCTTGCTGTGGAGGGAGAGGCAGCAAGAGAGAGAGAGAGAAGAGGTGTTCTCCAAGTCGTTGCGTTCGACTGGGACAGTGTGGGCTTGGATCTTCCAAGCCAGTTGAGTCGAGAGAGTGTGTCTGTTGTTGGGGTCTGGCGCTTGGTGCGCGATGAGAATCGGTTTACTTGGTGTCGACCCAGCGCAGCAGCAAGTCGATGGTCTCGTCGGAGAACTGATGCGACTCCACGAGCCCCTGCTCGCGGGTTTTGGCTGCTTCCAGCAGGGGCGAGATCTGCGCAGTGTAGATATTGCACAGCTTATTGAAGTGACCCGTCACCTCAGGCGCAGGCTTGGGCTCGTTGGAGAGATTGAGCAGCTCCGCGAGCATATCTTCTGAGAACGAGATCTCGCTGGGCGCGCTGCAGCCCAGAGGCTCCGTGGCTGGCATGAGGAGCTCGCTGGGACACCGTGGCGAGTCATGGTCGAAGGCTTTGGAGGCAGAGACGGTCCCCTGCTCGTGCATCCAGGAGAGATCCCAGCCTTCTTCTCCGTCCGTGAAGAGCGGATTCAGAGTCTTCTGAGGGGCGCTAGGAGGCTCGGCTCGCTTGGAATCAGCGTGCGTATCCAAGATCCCGGCCTTGACAGCCGAGCGCTTGAGTGAGGGTGACCCCGTGACGATGCTTTCGGTCTTGACCGCCGCCTGGCGATTGCGCGCAGCGTCGTTCTCTTTCCGCCTTTGCAGCAGAAGCCCCGTGCTTCGGCGGCGACGTCGCGGTTGCGGGATTCGCGTGATGCAGCTGAGCTTGGCCGGATCGCCGCGCAGGAAGCAGGCGTGGCGGTAGCTGGGTATATCGTTCTGGTTGCTGATCTGCTCGAAGCCGTGGTCCAGCAGTTGCTGGTGGAAGGCGCACAGCCGGCCTCTGAAGTACCGCGGCAGCACCACGTCGTTGAGCCGGGCATGGTCATAGATAGAGAAGAACGTGCCCGAGCCGTCCCAGCTGATGATGGCCGCGCTCTCCTGGTCCAGGATGCGATACAGCTTGCGCACAAAGCCCGAGGCGATGGCTGGCGGCTGCAGGGCGACTTGAGCCGTCACGGTCATGTAATCCTTGACTTGACCTGCTGGCTTGAAGGAAGATTCGCGACTGAGACCAAAAGCGCGAATGGTTGTCAAAACGGGAGTGACCTGGGCGTAAAAGGGACGACCAGTCTGTCCCGCGTGAAGCGGCCTGCTTGGAGTAATCACGCGCGCGAAAGTTCTAGAAGTCGCGTGGTTCATAGAGCAATCAAGGTGTTTAGATGAGCGAGAGTTGATCTGCTTGAAGAGGGAAGAGCGAGAGAGCGAGAGGGGGAGAAGTTGAAGGGCCATTGGTTGCGGGTTTGCGCGCCAAGCGACTCATGTGGGCCATGCGGTGGCGCCATCCGATAGGCTCGGACTCCCGCTTTGAACCCATCGCGCCAGCCACGGGATTTTTCTCTTTGATAGCGAAAGATAACGCCCGACGCGTCTGCTGATAGCTGCATTTTGGCGATGACCCTACGTGGTACTGTAGCAGATTTGATCCTCAGCCAAAAGGCATGCGAAGCTCATGGGTAATAGGAGGACCAAGGCAGCTGCTTGCTTGGTGCTGATACTCGGTGCAAGTCGCTTGTTCTCTTGTTAATTTGTCGGTAATTTAATCCATCTTGCGCCCTCAGGAGAAATTACGCCCTCGCAGCAGCCAGGATCAAAATCTCTTGGAGAGCAGCATGGCGGCAGGAACGTTCCTGCTGTACACACAACGCGCAATGAGCTTCCCCAAGGGCGTCGTCTACAGCGCTTTGGCGACCATAGAGCGCCGAGGGAGGGAACGATTGCATCGATTGGGTTGCGGGCCTGTGGCTGGCCGCCTGATTCGCGAGCAGTCAACACGCAGTGTCGCAGACCTGGCAGCTTCGACATGCTCTGGTGACGCAACCGGAGAACAGATGCCGAGAGGTAATTTATCAGTCGCGGCGGTATGTAGTTTACAAAACCCCTTCAGTTGCACTGCCTGGAACTTCCACCCATTAGCTCTTCTGATTTGCATCCATTGAGCTCATGTGGCCATTCCCCACCACCATGGACGGCCGCATGAGAAGCGGCATGGACTTCGCTGGTGTTCGTTAGTTGAAGTTGTCTTTGTTTCGGTGCTGGCGCATTTCGTTACCACCATGACAACTGTCTTAGCGAAAGATCGGCGTGCTTCTTTAACAGAGCAACGTTTTGATCAGCCGGTCCTCCAATGACCATGTCTGCTCTATCATTTAGTGTTCTGAGCGGCCCTCTCAAGCTCAAAAGCACACGATGTCTGAGCGATACATGGGTCGTGCGTGTACTAGCGAAATGCATATGCACAGGTTCATGCTTTGCAACACATAACCGACCGGTTATGTTGATACGTGATAGGAATTAGATGACGCAATCCGAGCAAACCACGGTTACGGTTCAAACGGTTACGGTTCCAACACAACGATTAATCAATCAACCCTAGCCCAGTGATTACCGTTTCGGGATGGGGGCACCATGGCCGTAATCACGTGTGCCGATCCTCGTGGCAGCGTGACGTCCGTAGTTTCTCACGGGCTATTTGCTCAACAAAGCGCCACGACAGTTATTAATAGTCTCCGCATGGGTCTCCTGCATCTGGTTCTCGGGTTGGCGTTGGGCTCCGGCGCCGTGGTCGTCTCAGGATCGGCCATGGACCAGCGCCTCCGTGGCCAAGAGGCCGGGAGCGCTGGGACAGCGCGAGGTCTCTCGACGCCGCCGCAGCTTGTGGCGCGAGGGAACTCCAGCGCGCTGTCGTTCAAGATCCTGCAACTGGCCGATCTGCACTACACCGGAAACGCCTCGTGGCCGTGCCGGACCAATTCGGAGACGCTCATCCAGAGCAACACGCTGTGTACGGAGGCCACGACTACGCAGTTCGTGGACGCGCTTCTGGATGCAGAACAGCCAGACTTCGTGGTCTTCAGCGGCGACAACGTGCAGACGCTCAATGTCTCGAACCGCCAGGCGGCCGTGGATGCGTTCACCAAGGGCGTCGAGGAGCGGAAGATCCCCTACGCCGTGGTGTTTGGCAATCACGACGACGAGAACGACTTCTCGCGGCAGCAGATCCTGGATTTGGTCATGCAGAAGCAGTATTCCTACGCCCAGCGAGGACCCACGACCATTGACGGCGTCGGTAACTACGAGCTGACGGTGCAAGCTCCAATAGAAGGCGCTTGGGGGGCTCTCGGCAGCGACGTCTTCCGCATGTACTTCCTGGACTCGGGCGCGTATCCGAACGCGACGCTGTACCCAGACACGACGTCGGTCTACGACTGGATCAAACCTTCCCAGATCGACTACTACCGGAACCTGTCGCTGTCGCACAGCAGCAATGGGACCCAGACTCCCACCCCGGCCGTCATGTTCTTCCACATCCCGCTACCGGAATATGGCGACGCCAACAGTAGCAACCGCAACGGCGAGCAGAACGAGAATGTGAGTGCGCCGACCGTCAACACGAACCTCTTTGCCACGCTGGTGGAGCGGAACGAAGTTAAGGCCGTGTTCTGTGGCCACGACCACGTGAACGAGTTCTGCTACAAGCGGCAGGGCGTGCAGCTCTGCTACGGCGGCGGGACGGGCTTCGGCGAGGCCTACGGTGAAGAAGGTTTCGCCCGAAGAGCGCGCGTGATCGAGTGGAGCATCAACACCCAAGGCCAGCGCTCGATTCACAGTTGGAAGCGCCACTTTGGAGATCTGGGTACCAGGTTCACAGAGGAATCCCTGTACGCTGGAAGCCCGATGCAATTGAGCCAGCAGACCAGCACGGCCGCAGATCCCCTCGGACTCGGCATTGTAACTCTGGCGGTGCTCCAGTGTCTGACCTATCTATCGAGCTGAGCTGTACTCAGATGAATTTTGGAACGAGCCGAACTTGAAATAAAATGGCTTTCTCTTGGGTGGATGCGCTTGTTTGTTTGCTTGAACTACAACACCCTACAAACACCAGGTCCCAGGCTTGCGTGCTCGAGCCCGTCGCTGGTCGGACGGGACGGTGGTCCGACCATTCTGTAAACTGGATTCTTGGGACCGGTGCTGCTATTCTTCAGCTTGCGTGTGAGCTGCGTTAATCGAGACCTATTCCTGCTGATTACTGAGGCGGATGCGCCGGTAATCTTCTGCAGATCTGCATGGAAACACCAGTAATCTGCACGTGCAGATCCTCCTGGCGACTTCCCGCGTTTCCCTTGAGCAAGAGCAAGCCAGTCTCACATTGGACAGTTCCTCTCCACTTCATCATCATGCTCTTCATGCGATCACACGCACTGCTTCTGCTTGGGCTCACGCTGTGCTTCTCTGGAACGACGGCGTCTGCGTCCAGTCCAGACAGCCAAGCAGAAGAACCAGTCCTACGCTTCAGTTTGCGTGGCGATCGATTGCAAGCTGATATTACCAAGCACGAGCGAGTTCTCAGCGTCCAGGTTTCCCAGCCGCAGCTTCAGGCCCAGCTAAACGCCAGCCTTCTGTCGTTCAAGATCCTGCAGCTCGCTGATCTGCACTACACGGGGAACCCTGCGTGGTCCTGCACAACCGATGCCGATGTGCTAATGGAGAGCAACACGCCATGCTCCGAAGCCACGACGACCCAGTTCGTGAACGAGCTTTTGGATGCAGAGCAACCAGACTTTGTGGTGTTCACAGGTGACAACGTCCAGACGTTCTTGACCAGGAACCACCAGGCGGCCGTGGACGCCTTCACGCAGGGCGTCGAAGACCGGAAGATCCCCTACGCGGTCGTACTCGGCAATCACGACGACGAGAACGGCTTCCCGCGCGAGAAGGTCCTCGAAATGGTCATGCAGAAGAACCACTCGTACGCGCAGCGTGGCCCCACATCCATTGCCGGCGTGGGCAACTACGAATTGGCCGTCCAGGCTCCGATCGCTGGCATCTGGGGCGCTGCCGGCAGTGATGTCTTCCGCATGTACTTCCTGGACTCAGGCGGGTATCCGAACCGAACGCAGTACCCACAAGCGACGTCCACGTACGACTGGATCAAGCCAACGCAGATCAGCTACTACCGGAACCTGTCGTTGTCGCACAGCAGCAATGGCACGCAGACGCCGCTGCCAGCGGTCATGTTCTTCCACATCCCCATCCCGGAGTACGACGACGCCTCCAGAAGCACGCGCCATGGCGAGAAGAACGAGCGGGTGAGCGCTCCGACCGCGCACTCCAACTTGTTTGATACTATGGTGGAGCTGGAGGAAGTCAAGGCGGTCTTCGTCGGCCACGACCACGTGAACGAGTACTGCTACAGGCGGCAGGGCGTGCAGCTCTGCTACGGCGGTGGCGCGGGCTTTGGCGAGGCCTACGGCGAGCATGATTTCGCTCGCCGAGCGCGTGTGATCGAGTGGAGCATGGACGCACAAGGCCAGCGAGTGATCCGCAGCTGGAAGCGCCACTTCGGTGCGCTCGAGACCAAGTTCCGACAGGAAACGCTGTTCTCTGAGAACCCGCTGCTGAGTCTCCAGTCCAGCGACGCTGGTGGGCCCATGGGGTCTGGAGCCTTGCGGCTTGTGCTGCTGCTTCAGTCGCTGCTGCTGCTTGCGCTTGGGCGTTGAATGGGCACAAGAGCCATCCAATACACGTCGTCTTGACTATATGGCTCGGGGTTTAGCACGTTTGGTTGTCAATTTCTGCATGTCAGCCATGTTATATACGTTATGCCAAGGGTTTGTAGCAGATGTATGCTTTAAGCAGAATATGCTTGTATCCTGCCAGTTATATTACTGGGAGAGGTCAGCTGAGTGCTGTAGTCCACCGGGGGCATCAAGCCATTGCCGTGGATGCCATTGCCGTGGCCAGCTCTTGTACAGCGCAGAGCATCTGTCGTCCGTGTCCGGGCCGTCGTCCACCGCTGGCATCCCGCCTTCCACCGTGATGCCACCGTGACCATTGGGATCACCTGTCGCAGGGCATCCAGGTGAGCACACTGATGCCAACCTGGCCCATCTCCCCTTCAGGACGCTTCCCACAAGTATATAGGCGTTTGTATGGGTCCAGGTTGAACGAGTGGATTGGGTTGGGGGGTCGTCCACCTGTGGCATCCAGGGGCGCATGTTGATGCCAGCGCGCTCTCGCCAATTTAATCCGAGCAAACATCTACGATTTTGTATGAGGAACGCTGTCCCTTGCAAACCTGTTTGATTGGCGTTTGATGCAGTGAAGGTCGTGTGGTGAACTCCATGCAGCCCCCCAACTCAACTCACAATTGCATTTGCCTCGAAGCACCAGCTTCCCTAGTTTAAAAGCAAGAACAAGCAAATGGCTCAGAATCAGCTCAAGAGCTCCAGCCCAGAGCCACGCTCCAGTCTGCTATCCAAGCTCTGGAAGCGCACGTCGTCCTGCTCTTCCTCCTCTTCCAACTCCGAAGGCCAAGCCTACCAGCATCTCCAGGACAGCCTGGTGCAGTGGCATCTCTCAGCCAAAGCGATCGCCAAGAGCATGCCTTCTCTGTCTTCAAAGCCCATGGATGCCTGCGCAAGCCAACTCAAGCGGATCGCCGGTGTCTCTGTCACGACCCAGCAGAGCCATGGCGACCTCCAAGTGGCGTTGAAAGTCCAGCTCCAGCGACCGGAAAAACCGCTGTCAGGCGGTTTGTACCAGCCAGGACGACGCCAGCTGCAGCACCAGATCACGCGGCCATTTGCAGAGTTCCGCACGCTGCGCAAGACGCTGAAACTCTGGCTGAGGCAGTCCAGGTGCCAAGCTCAGTCCTGTGCGTTCTGCAGCGATCTGTCCGCCTACATCAAGACCTGCTGGGAGCAGCCGCCGCTTGTAGTGATCCAGTGCAGCACTGGCGGCACGAGGTTCCGAGATGACGTGCTCGCCAAGAGTATGCTGAGCTTAATCGACTTTGCTCGATCCGAGAGCCCAGATTGTCAGGCCCACCTCAGCTTCGTGCTGGTGCTGTGTGACTTCCTGCGGCTGGACGAGCTGGACCAGCCAGCAGCGAGTGCGTCATTGCCCGGTAGTGCTCAGCTGAGTACTCCATCGGTCTTCTTGACTGGGAAGCAGTGAGAGGATAAAGGCCGAGTCTATTAATACCAAACAAACCAGTTCTTGAATCAACTGCCTGCATTCGATTCCTTCGAGGCTCAACTGGGCCCTGAAGCAGCTGAAGTCAGCTCCAGTCGCTCTGTGGTCTCACTTGAGTCCGGAGTCCTGGTACAGCGTCTCCTCAGTGAACGTTCTGTCTTCATCAAAGTACCGCTTCCAGCTGCGGATCGTTCGGTGGCCTTGGGCGTTCATGCCCCACTCGATCACGCGCGCTCGGCGGGCAATTGTCGGGCTGCCGTAGGCCTTGCCAAAACCCGTGCCGCCGCCATAACAGAGCTGGATGCCCTGCCGCTTGTAGCAGAACTCATTCAAGTGGTCGTGGCCCACAAACACGGCCTTGACCTCTTTCAGCTCCACCAGTGTGGAGAACAGACCAGTGTTGACCGTCGGGCCCGTGGGCGTCTCCTTCTCGTCCCCGTTGCGGTTGTCTTTGGTAGCGTCATTGTATTCCGGCAGTGGGATGTGGAAGAACATGAGCGCTGGGACGCGGTCGTGGGTCCCGGTCTTGTGGGCGTCCGAGAGCTGCCGGTAGTAGTCGATCTGGGACTGCTTGATCCAGTCGTACGGGGACGTGGTGTCCGGGAACTTCTTCTTGTCCGGAAGCGCGCCCGAGTCCAAGAAGTACATGCGAAAGACGTCTGTGTTCCTCTTGCCCCAGGCACCTTTCGCTGGGGCATGGACCGAGTATTCGTAGTTGCCCACGCCATCGACCGTGCTGGGGCCTCTCCGAGCATAGGAATACTGCTTCTGCATCACCATATTCAGGATATGGTCGCGCGAGAACCCGTCCTCGTCGTCGTGATTGCCGAACACGACCGCGTACGGGATCTTGCGCTCCTCCACGCCCTGTGTGAACGCGTTCACGGCCGCCTGCCGCTTGCTGTGGTGGGACGTCTGGACTTCGTCCCCGGAGAAGACCACAAAGTCCGGCTTCTCCGTGTCCAGGAGCGTATTCACGAACTCGGTGGTCGTGCCTTCCGTGCATGGAATCTTGCTTTCGATCAGCACGTGGGCGCTGTCTTTGCATTTGTACCAGTGGTTGCCCGAGTAGTGCAGGTCAGCGAGCTGCAGGATCTTGAACGAGAGCCCGTTGGCGTCGCCTCGCGCGTACAGTGTTGGGCGTGAGACGACGTACTCGGCCTCGAGCTCTCGCGTTTGCGTGGCGGCGGCGCCAGTTGTATCGGATAGAGGCGTTCAGGGCATTGGCGTCTTCCAGCGTCTGTTCGAGGTCGTTGGCTGACGGACTGGGCGTGGATGCGTACGCAGCAGCATTGAGGCCCACAGCAGCCAGCAGCAGGAGACCCAGGGCGCAGCGCATGGAGCTAGCTCACCAATCGCTTGCGGGTCGAATGGAAAAGTGAAGAGCGGGACGCATGGCCCTTCGAGACTCACTGGATTGCACCAGACTACGTGGCCTGAACATCCGTCGCATCTGAGGTCTCAAATTCAGTTTTCTTCTTGAATTCCCAAACTATATTCTTCTGAGAATATACGACAACGCGTTCTTATATTGCTTGAAATCGAATTCTTCCAAATGGGTGCGGCAGGGAGCAAGGCCGCTGCGCCGGACCAAGCGCTGGACGACGTGCGCCGCGTTCTCGAGAGCAGCGCGACTGCTTCTTTGGACCTGAACGCGTACCCAGCAGATGGTGATGACGGCGCTTCGCTGCTGCTGATCGAAGACGCTGCGTGCAAAGGCAGCGAGGCCAGTGTTCGTCTCCTGCTCGAGCACGGCGCCTTGGTCAGTGCTGCGCGTCGCCCGCTGACAAGCGCAGCTACGGGTGGCAACTTGTCGATCGTGCAGCTGTTTCTCGACCATGGCGCGGGCATTGAAGAAAAGGACGCCCTCGGTCGGACGCCCATCATGTTAGCGGCCTTGCACGGCACAAGAGCGTCCTGCTGGACCTGGACGCAGCCACCGACGCCATGGACACGCAGCAGTACTCGCTGCTCACGTGCGCAGTGCGCGGCGGACTCACTGAGATCGTACTGCTGCTGCTGGACCAGGGCTTTGACCTGAACGAGAAGACCAGCCATGGCGACACGCTGTTGATGCACGCGGCCGAGGCCAAGCAGCCAGCCATGGTCCAGCTCCTGCTGGAATGTGACATCGACATGAGCAGGAAGAACGTGGTGAACGACGAAGGTGTGACGCTGCTGATGAAGGCCGCGCGAGGCGGAGATTCCGAGTCCATGTACACGTTCGCAGACTTTCACTGCACGAGCCTGAACGCGAAAGACAAGCTCGGCCGAACCGCGATGACCCATGCTGCCGAGTGTGGCCAGGAGGCCGGGATCTGGAATCTGCTGGACCAGCAGGCTGATTCCTGGGTTGCAGACAACAGCGGCCGGACTGCGCTCATGTATGCGGCCTGTCATGGCTTCCAGGGCGCCATGCGCATGCTGCTGGATAATGGAGCGAGGATTGACGCCAAGGACGTGAACGGTCAGACTGCGGTCATGATAGCAGCAGCGCATGGCCAAGACGACGCTGTCCATTTCCTTGAGAGCTACGTGCCGATTTAACTCATCCTAGAAGGATCAACAACCTTCCAATGAAGTGAATGGCTGGGCTCTACCAGCAAGTCAAGCTCAAGCCGCAAGCCTAGCCTGGGCCTTTGGGTGTCAAGGCCAACTCCACACACAAATCGTACGATTAAATGTTCAATCTACTCACCCAAGCATCTCGAGACGCCTCCATTGGTATCAAGCCCAAGGAGGCCCCATGCAGGACTGGCCTACTTGAGTCCGGTGTCCTGGTACAGCGTCTCCTCCGTGTACTTCTTGTCCATATCGCCAAAGTGCCGCTTCCAGCTGCGGATTGTGCGGTGGTTCTGGTTGTCCACCGTCCACTCGATCACGCGCGCTCGGCGAGCGAAATCCGTTCTGCCGTAAGCCTCGCCAAAGCCCGTGCCGCCGCCGTAGCAGAGCTGCACGCCCTGCCGCTTGTAGCAGAACTCGTTCAAGTGGTCGTGGCCCACAAACACGGCCTTGACTTCGTTCAGCTCGGCCAGCGTGGTGAACAGCTCCTTGTTGACTGTGGGCGCGCTGACCGCCTCGTTCTCGTCCCCGTTGCGGTTCCCAGTGTTGGCGTCTTCATACTCTGGCAGCGGAATGTGGAAGAACATAAGCGCTGGGATGCGGTCGTGGGTCCCCTGCTTGTGCGAGTCCGAGAGCTTCCGGTAGTACTCGATCTGCGGGATCTTGATCCAGTCGTACTTGGACGTCGTGCTCGGGTACATTTGCAGATTCGGGTACGCTCCCGAGTCCAGGAAGTACATGCGCAGGACGACGTCCTGCCAGTCGCCCCAGGCACCCCACTTTGGCGCCTGGACCGCGTACTCGTAGTTGCCCACGCTGTCGAGAACGGTCGGCCCTGCCTGGACGTAGGAATACTTCTTCTGGAAGACCTTGTACAGGATCTCATTGCGCGTGAAGCCGTTCTCGTCGTCGTGATTGCCAAACACGACCGAGTAGGGGATCTTGCGGGTTTCCACACCCTGCGTGAACGCGTCCACGGCCGCCTGCCGCTTGTCGGGGTGAAACGTCTGGATCATGTCGCCCGAGAAGACCACATAGTCCGGCTTCTCCAGGTCCAGCAGCGCGTTCACGAACTCCGTGGTCGTGGCTTCGGAGCACGGCTTGTGGTTGCTGGTGAGGAACTCGGAGCTCTGGCGGCATGGGTCGGGTCGCCCGTGTAATGCAGATCCGCCAGCTGCAGGATCTTGAACTCGAGTCGCGTGCCGTTGCTGCGCGCATAGATAATCGGAACCGATTTCGAGTCCTCGGCCTCAAGGTTCCGATCTTGCGGATCAAGTCGCTCGCTCTGGGGGCTGATAGATCCGGAATGCGCCAGCGTTGCGTTTGAGGCAAACACAAAGGCGAATTGAACGCCCATAGCAAGCACAGCAAGCCACACGGAACGCATGGGTGACTGGATTGCTGAAGAGGGAGGTGATCGGCTAGGGGTCGATTGAGCTTCTCCAGTGCCGATTGCAAAGTGGTGAAGGCAATGACATTGATGAACGTGATCAAAACCCACACAGGGACTGCGCACCATCCCTCGCATTGCCTCATGTCCTCATCACTGGGGTTCTGCAACGTGTTCCCCGGATCTGCTGGCTCAAGATCCAGCCATGAACGACGTGTGTCGCCTGTTCTGGCTCCAACGTCTTGAAATGGAGCGAGCTCATGGGCACGCTCTGGTCCAATCACAATGCCCCAGGTCTATGGACTAGTCCTCTCATGACAAAACTCCGCCACGTTACGCATGCGAGGGATAAAGCTGCTCTGTGGTTCGTAATTCATGACCTCTACATCTGATTACGGATACAGCGTCTCTTCAGTGAACTTGGTGTCCAGATCGCCAAAGTGCCGCTTCCAACTGCGGATCGTCCGCTGGCCCTTCGCGTCCAGGCTCCACTCGATCACGCGCGCTCGTCTTGCAAAACTGGTGGCGCCGTAGGCCTGGCCAAAGCCCGTGCCGCCGCCGTAGCAGAGCTGCACGCCCTGCCGCTTGTAGCAGAACTCGTTCAAGTGGTCGTGGCCCACGAACACCGCCTTGACTTCGTTCAGCTCGGCCAGCGTGGCCAGGAGCTGGGTATTCACACTTGGGCCCGTGGGCGTCTCGTTCTCTTCGCCGTTGCGGTTGCTGCCGGTCGCGTCTGCGAACTCTGGCAGCGGGATATGGAAGAACATGATGGCGGGGGTCGGCGTCGCAGCTCCCTGGCGGTTTGCAAACGACAGGTTGCGGTAGAACTCGATCTGCGACTGCTTGATCCAGTCGTACGTAGACCTGGTGGTCGGGTACTTCTGTTTGTCCGGGTAGGCACCAGAGTCCAGAAAGTACATGCGGAAGAGCTCTCCGCCTGTGCTGTCTAGACCGTTCGCTGGCCCAATGACGCTTAATTGGTAGTTGCCTACGCCAGCAACGGTTGTGGGCCCACGCTGGGCGCACGAGTACGGCTTCTTCATGACCATGCTCAGGATCTTGGCTCGAGGGAAGCCGTTTTCATCGTCGTGATTGCCAAACACGACCGCGTACGGGATCTTGCGGGCTTCCTCGCCTTGCGTGAACACATCCACGGCCGCCTGGTGCTTGGAAGCCTCGAAGGTCTCGATTTCATCCCCGGAGAAGACCACGAAGTCCGGCTTCTCCTTGTCCAGCAGTGCGTTTACGAATTCCGTGGTCGTGGCTTCCGAGCATGGTTTATTGTTGCTGATGAGGACATCGGAGCTGGCGCGGCATTTCCAGGTCGGGTCGCCCGTGTAGTGCAGATCAGCCAGCTGCAGGATCTTGAACGAGATGCGGCTGTAGTTCCCATGCGCACGCAGGATCTTGGGATCCATGGCCGCCAGAGGAGTCCTGCCCAGGTTCTGGTCGTTGTCTAGTCGTGGGATGGCTGCTGATCGCTTAGAGGTGAGAGTTCGCGCATTGAGATCGGGCACCAAGAGCTGACTGGAGACAGACTCCACCAGAGTCAGCCCCAGCAATAGCAGAACGAGACGCGAGCTCATGGCAAACGGGAAGAGCCAAACTGAGGGAAGAACGGTTGGACTTCTTTCGCCACTAGATGATGGATGGCCGAGCCTATCAATCAATCTGGGCTCATTATCTAGGGTCATCAGCCTAACCTCAGATTGGGCCACTAGCACAGAGCGTGGCTCATCGTTTCAGGGACTAATACAAGGTCTCTACTGTAAACTTGGTCTCGAGCGCTCCAAAATGGCGCTTCCAGCTGCGAATGGATCGCTGGCCCTGGTCGTTCACAGTCCACTCGATAACGCGTGCTCGACGCGTGAAGTTCCCGAAGCCGTAGGATTCGCCAAACCCAGTGCCTCCGCCGTAACACAGCTGAACGCCTTGTCGGTGGTGACAGAACTCGTTCACGTGATCGTGTCCACAGAAGACCGCCTTGACTTCGTCCAGCTCCACTAGCGTGGAGAAGAGGTGCGAGTTGAAGGCTGGCGCGCTGACCTTCTCGTTCGCTTCGCCGCTGCGCGTGCTGTTGGTGGAGTTGACGTATTCCGGCAGCGGGATATGCAGGAACAAGACTGCTGGAGTGGGCTCTTGCGACCCGTTGCGGCTGTGAGCCAGCGACAGGTTCCGGTAGAACTCGATCTGAGATGGCTTGATCCAGTCGTACTTGGACGTTGCATTCGGGTATTGCGTCCTGTTCGGATACGCGCCAGAGTCCAGGAAGTACATGCGGAAGACGCTATTGCCCGCATCGCCCCAGGCGCCAGCAACTGGAGCGTGCACTGCTAATTCGTAGTTCCCCACTCCGTCGACTTGGATTGGACCGCGTTGAGTGTACGAATAGTCGTTTCGCATGACCATGGCTAGGATTTCGTCACGAGGGAACCCGTTCTCGTCGTCATGATTCCCCAGCACTATCGCGTACGGGATCTCACGGTCTTCGACGCCTTGTGTGAACGCATCAATTGCGGCCTGGTGGTCCGCACGATCAAACGTCTGGATGTTGTCGCCTGAGAAAACCACGAAGTCGGGCTGCTCCAGGTCCAGCAGCGCGTTCACAAAGTCCGTTGTTGTCGCTTCGGTGCAGGGGATGGCGCTCTGAATGAGGATGTTCGAGTTGTTTCGGCAGGACCAGGAGGCGTTGCCAGTGTAGTGCAGATCTGCGAGCTGCAGGATCTTGAACGAAAGCCGACTGGAGTTCCCTTGAGCGAGCAGCTGGGACCGTGCTAGACTGCTGATACGCTGCTCTTGCAGGACGTCCGGCTGACGGTTGACTTCTCGCCTTCTCAAAAGGCTGGAGCCGAGTGTCACCGCTTTGGACAAGCACATGATCATCCACAGCAGAACCAGAGAGGACGATCGCATAGCCAACTGACAGTTAGCTGGCGTGTGGTTGACGCAGCCAGATTGTCAATGGGACTGGATCGATTGATCGTGAAATGGGAGCTGCTTTTCCAGGCTATCTTAGCTCCATCCAAAGTTAGCCCAAAGAAAGAGGATCCGTTTTGTCCTCTATTCTGCGCGTGGGCTCCAAACGATTGGTTGGACCGCATCAACTGCCTGTCCACCAACGCCAGCGACACCCATGGCAAGCTCTGAATCCCAATCGTGTGTGATTCTCTTTCAAGTTGTAAAAGTCTCTTCGTGTGGGCGTCGAAAGTGATTGTAGCCCACGAAATACCATACATTTACAATCTGGATGGTGAGACTTCGTTTGTGTAGCCACCTCGAAAGCTGTGTGGGTATGAACAAATGTGATAAACCTTGACAAGAGCTCGTACGAGTAAGAGCCGATCATGAATCTCTCTCCCTTCCGTCTTTCCCATATTATGTTGGTGATGAACCGGCATGTCTGTCTTCAACTTTGCTTGATCATTGCATTGAGGCCGTGCTCAGATCCATCGAGTACCCGACATGCGTGAACGGCAGATCATGGGGGTATCTTCAACGATAAGGTTGCCAGGTGAGAGCGTTTCACTCAGCAACACAACATTGGATTGCTTCTCCCTTCCGAATGCAGACGAGCACTTGATCTCTAAACTGTCCATCATGCAATCAGCCCACAGCACTGAAGACATAAGAAACAAAACTCAGACTCTAGTTGATGAGAGAGCCCAGTGGTTGATCTTTATTCATCCATCTGTTGCTGTATACGTTTAGCAAGCGACTGTGTGACGGGCCAGGTAGAAGCGGCCTTGGTGCCTGAGCTGGCACGAGGCCGAGGAACAGCCGCATGGTCTGTGCGGCAATGGATCGTGACGGAATCAATAAACTCAGACTGTTTTGAGACGGCCACAGAGTTGATGCCTTCAGCAAACAACTCTGCAGCTAAGAGCAATGGGATCGAATGTATCGCTGAAAGAAAGTGCCGTCTGACTCTCCAGGGTCATTCGCAAGGGAGCCAACCATGGTGGTGCTGGAAGTTATTCTATCGTACGAAACCATCACTCAATAGTATTGCCGCTTGCCATAGCAGCAGCATGCGGGGTGCTTTTATTGCTGATTGCTGTGACAGCAGTTGATCATAAATCAAATATTAACGCCAAACTATCGTCAACAACCTAGATTCGTCGAGCTGTTGTGTGCATAATAGTCGAGCTGTTTTTAAATCTGCGATTGCACTTTACGTGCCACTCCGTCGAAGTGAGCACCTTACGTGATTGCTGTTGGAGTTCGTGGTGATCTCTTCCAAGCTGTGTTCCTTTAGCATGTGCAGTTAGTTACCGCATTGAACGAGCATCGATATCCCACCACTTTAGATTCAACAATTGCGGATCGTACGCATTGAGATACTGCGATCTGCGAGTATCGCTGGCGTTCGCTTGTTCATTTGTTTCATCCATAGTGTTTATCTCAAGTACGATTACCCGGTGATTGCGGCCTGCTCTAAGATATCGCAGCATCGACACCCAAACAAGCTTGAGCCAAGAGCCCCAATCCATCAGGAACCGATCACCAACCACAATGTATCCCAAGCGAACGAGCTCGTACGCACTCAGCATCGTGCTCTCTCTCCTACATCCAGATTGCGCAGAGTTCGTGCCATTTTCATAGATTGTTGACAAGCCAAAGCCACCAACATTGCACGCCCGGACAGATAAGCTGCGCTCAACGGCACAAGACCGATGCATTCGGGACAACTTGCTATTGCGAGACATATTTTCTGAATACACGAGCGGGATGAGATTCAAAACCAGCAACGACAGCTTGATGGCAAACAGAGACGTGACGTTCCCATTCAATCGGAAGGCCACATCGGTTGTAAAGAAATCGGTGAGCCTAAGCGCATCAAGTTCACTCGAAGAGACAATGGTCGATACGCGACCGTCAAAGCCAAACAGCTTTGAGCCACCGATGTATAATCGCACATAGTGCATCAAACTGAGCAGCACAATCGTCGGGATCACGGCTGAGCTGCTGATCCGACGGCGAAATGCCATGGCTAAAACATTTATCACGCTAGAATACATGAACACAAACTCCACGATGCATGGATACGTAATGAACCACGACTCTCCGAGCGCTCGCTGATCTCCTTCGAACTCACACCCCACGGTGAAGAACACGATCAAAATCATCTTGAGACGAGGCAGCATGGTAAGCGGTAGAATATTGAAACTAGAAGCGGTTGCGATACAATCGATGCTAACGTTGTGAGAACTGGCAACACCCTTCCACTTGCCTCGTTGAAGAGCGATCACACACAGTAGCCATCGCACGAGCAACCAGATCAAGGACACACTGGAGAGAACGGTGCCAACATCGCGCACACTGATAATACTTGTGATCAAGTTATACTCGTACAGGAAAAATCCAAATCGATAGCCATTGGATATGACGACAGAGTCGAACGACGGAAATTCCAAGGAGATCAGCAGATTCGATCCCCACTGATTGGTCAGTAGCGCCTTTGGGCAGTTTCTGCTATTGACGCAATCCAATTCACGTCCAGCGACCATATCAAAGACTCGTGCTCCGATCCCATCAGTGTTCATTGGGTTTGAGCTCATCATATCCGAATTCCATCGCACGCCTTCGGTGTCTTCATACCAGCCGTTTTTCCATTCGCCTCCAGGTTTCTGGAGCCATTCAGTGGTTTTTGATTCGCGAACCGTTCGGTTTACTGCACGCATGAGCGCCTTAGCATCCGTGTCTCCTTGATATAATCCTTCGAGGCGAAATACACAAGCCTTGCCATCCCAAGCTGGGATGCTGAAACGGGCAGAAGCATCGTTGTCCCAGTACGGCATCATGAGTACTGGAAGTGAGTTGACAATCCGCTTGAACGTTTTGCTGTTCACATCGTCGACAATGCGAAGATTGTCCTCAGTCAAGTTCGCGTATCCGAGTGTACGACATACTGAGAACATGTATTTGAGCGTTGCGTTCAGGAGATTGCACGTCTGGGCGTACGATGTCTTGGACGCACTGGTCGTGATCATACCACTTCGTTTGACGACTCGATATCCATGGATGGCTTTTCCGGTCGTATCTTCAGGGACAGATCTGGACGGTCCAAGAGCCTCGTTAACTGACAACGCATTAAACCGCCTGCCGTGTCGAATGCAAACTACGGAGCGATCGCTGTACGGCTCATCATTGTCCCCAGAAATCTTATAGGCTCCTTGCGATGGATGTCGCCCAAACAAGCCAGTCGAGCGTGTAGACCACGAGCTCGAGGCGAACGCTAGCACTTGCAAAAGCATGAACATCAGAAGTAGTAGACACTTGGACCAAGCCAGAGCATTTTGAGTGCGAGTGCACAAGGTCACTCTGTGGCTCCGGATCGAAGAGCCTGGCGCAAGCGATTCGCTTGGCCCGTCAGACACAATGGGAAACACCTTGACATCTTCCGCTCGCCGCTGCATGGAGAATGGCTTCACTTGTGGATACGGAAATAAACCGTCAGCACGAGTATTTTTGTTTCGAGAAACGGACGTATTAGGCCAGACATCGATGCACCACCGAGTGCAGAAACGCATTGAATTGGGGCTGGTTTTCGCGTGATACTCAATACAGATTTTGCATCAAATCACGCAAGTGCTGGCCGCCGTATCGACCTCTACGCCAACGGCCGCACGTCAACGAGCCACCAGGGTATGCTCTCCAATTCTGGATCATTCACATGCATGATTGCTGGGCGCGAACTGACAGTAAACAGGTTGCAGCTGCTCGATTCTATTATGAAGGCAGAAATGCGGAAATTCCAGAGGTCGTACAAGCGTCGCAGTGGTCCAACAGTAGTGAGAACCATCCAACTCCCCAAGTCATGAGAAATCGTCCACCAACGACAGCATATTCAAGTCACAGCAGCTCACACGCATTTAAAATGCGCTTTGTGTCGAGAGCTGGATGCTTTTCATACGCACTAAGCATCCGATACCGCCGACATCGCACGCTCGATCGGCCAAACTCTTCTCAACTCGGCAATCCTCGTGGGTTTTGGATCGGTGGCTTCCCCGAGCCATGCTGCTTGAAAACAGCAACGGAGCATATTAAGCGCCAAGATGATCAGTTTGGCGTGAAGAAGCGACACAGCATTTCCATTCATGCGTAGAGCAGCGTCGGTAGTGAAAAAGTCCGATACTGTGAGCGCGTC
>JAADVF010000523.1:0-20758 GCA_023334555.1 Elongisporangium undulatum
ACCACAATTCGCGACGGATCTTCCAGCACATTGACACACATGCGAATATAGTCTCGCGTGCGTCTGCTGGCGTGAATCGTGACTGCAAGTCGGATAAATCGTAATCGCATCGTTCAATTCATCTCCAGAGAGCTGGATCTAATGTGCGACGCTGTGCCGAAGCTGCGTGAGGTCTTGAGCGACTTGGCGCAATCATATGGGAAGCTTTGAAAGTAGCTGAACCAGTGTGTGTGCATGAACTTAAAGCACGAGCCGAAATCGAGCTTGTTGCCGTTCTTCGACACGCCGAGGATTGCGTCCACTTCGTTGGAGTTGGACAAACCGGATGACACTGTCTGGCTGACTTGACGACGCACAAAGCGCTCGAGCTCCGGGTGCAGCGCTGTGAATATACTCTGTAGACACCCAGCGGCGGCAGCTTTGGATGGGGGTGCTCGCATTGGGCCACTTGGTATTTGTTCGGAAGTCGCACGTCTCGCACAAAGTAGATGCTTTCGAATGGAAATTCCCGCCCAAATTTAGAGAAATACTGTTGCTCGATTTATCATTGAACCGAGCTATTACTTTAATTTTGTTGATTTGCGGGGTTTGAGCTAAAGTTTAGTAACCTTATCACATCCAAAATAACGCGGTCACGAGACCAACGGCCGCAAGTATTGAGTTCAACACGTTCAGTACCAATATTGCATGAGGCAGGTGCACATGCACATGAATTTGAGATATTACCACTCAGCTTTCGTCCGTCATGAAGATTATAGAGATCTAAACAGAAGGCACACAAAGCCCAACAGCAATCGAGCGCTGTCATGGCAGCTATGGCACCCATACTGCTTTCGAGCTGCCCTGTTGGGATCAGACTCAGATTCTTCCCCCTCCCACCCAACGATCATTTTTGACAGGTTACCTCCCGCGGCTTCAGAGTGATGGTTTCCGTAGAGTGATGGTGCGGAAAGTTGCTGTGCAGCTGGCCCTCTCAAACGAATGCGACAGGGTATGCATTCTAACAGTATCCCATCCCAGTCATTTGCATACAAACCAGTTCCGCACTCGGGCATCTCAATATAGATTATTACAGGTCGGGCGTTCCATTCGCCCCCCTTTCCACACAAAAAAAGCAAAAAAAACAACCGAGAAGCAGCCGAAGCGCAGGAAGGTGATCGCCCTTGAAGATGGAGCCCCCGCCAGCCAGTGGCCCTCCGTCCCAGTCTGCGCCAGCGGCCGGTCCGTCCATCGCGGTGCTGGCCGCCGCGCCGCCGGCATCGTCCGGCTCCTCCTCGTCCGACGAGAGCGAGCGGACGCCCGAGCGCTCGCCCAAGACGCTGCTGATGGTCGCAGCGTCCGCCGCCATGCGCGAGGACGGGTATGTCACCCCTCCGCTGCGAGAGTACCCCAAGGAGTACGCCAAGTACCAGATTCACCCGATGGAGCTCGAGAAGTTCGTAGCCGGCGCGAACGGCGTGACGGGCGCCACAACCGCCGTGAACGCTGCCGCCAGCACTACATCGCCTCTCTCGAATGGCTCGGCCGGGAGCAAGCGCAAGCGGCTCGAGTTCACTGGCAGTGTGAACACGCGCCATGATCAGATCGCCGCGCAGCAGATCGCGGATATGCACAAGGGAGAAATGGGCGGCGAGAGCCAACTCACGGCGGCCGCAGCGGCGCGGAAGCGCAAGGGAAGCGGAGACTTCCTTCGCAAGGGCCAGTGGACCACGACCGAAGAGCGGCTAGCTCGGCTGCTCATTGAAGCCTTTGAGGAAGGCTACCTTCCGATCTACACGGGTATTCGTCTGCGTGGCTATCTGGCTGTGCAGTTGCAGTGCGATCCGATGCGCATCTCGAAGAAACTGTGCGCCGGCGTGGTGGACGGCAAGAAGATCCCCAAGAACTACGGCCAGAAGAAGTTCAAGCTGCGGAAAAAGCAGATCTGGGACCGAGACGAGGCCGGGCGCACGCTGGCGATGCTGGAAGCGCTGACGTGCGAACTGTGGAAAGAAACGGGGATCACGCAGCCCAACTATCTCTCGCTCTCCAGTACTAGAAGCCTGGAGGACGAATCCGCTCCAGGGTGTGACGTCGTTCGCCTGGAAGACCAACCTCCTATGAGCATCAACACTGGCAGCACGCTGAAGAACAGAACGACGTCCAAAGTAGCCAAGAAGCACAAGCCGGTGGTCTTCCCGATCATTTATTTAAATCTCTCCAAGAAGCTCAAGCAGCACGCGACTGGCAGTAACTACGTCCCAGTGCAGGAGGGCGACGGCATGGAGTCTTCGTCTTCATCGTCCACAGTCAACGACGTGGACTCGGCGTCGAGAACCAACGCGCAACAGCCAAGTGCTGTTACACAGCCGGCTCCCCCAACTCCTCCGACTACTGCTACTACAACTACTACCTCGATGTCAAATACGCCCACTGCTGCAAGCTCTTCCAGTCCACAACCGTCGCCGTCGTCCTCCATACTATCGGACGCTACCAAATCGAACTCAAATACCACGGATCAACCATTCTGCGTCGACGGAGAATCCCTGCAAGCAGCATACGAACTGCTGCATCTGTATCACCAAGAAAGCCAGTCGCAGCCGCTGCGACCGTCCGTGCGAGGCTGAGAAGAGCGCCGTGGGTTTTTGTGGCGTCTCTCCTCTCCTCCTCATACACGCGAAAGAAGAAGACACCAGAGTCCAATGCGGTCGATCCCAAGTGCTTTGTCCTGTGAATATTAACCTCTTTATGTACTCCGCTATAGCCATTTCTTTCCACCAATTCGGTCTTTTGGATCCCAAAGCGTCGCAGAGAATCCAAAGAATCAGTATGTGGCGGCTCAGTGCGATCGCTCTTGTCCTGCTGAGCTCCAGCGCACAGGCCGAGACGGTTGCCACATCGTGCACCAAGGCCTGTGGAGCGTTCGAGACCTGCTTTGTGTACAACAATGACCAGTATTGTGCGCCGCAGTGTGCTCCAGGTCGATGCAATGACGACTCGGAGGTCTGCATTCTTCAGGGCGTGCTCTGCGATAGCGCTCCCTGTGTCCCAGTAGCAGTCTGCGAGCCAAAGTCCACGCCGCTTGTGGGCTCCAATAACGCGACATCAGCTTCAGCCTGCGCGCGCGTGTGTCCGCACATGAACTCGCCCGTGTGCGGATCCAACGGTGTGTCCTACGCCAACCGCTGCTACTTCGAAGAAGCGCAATGCGAATCGCCCGGTCTCTCGCTGGCTTCAAAGGGGATCTGCGAAGGCGACGCCCAACGCAATCTGCTGTACAATCCACCAAGCAACAACACCAACGGCACCACGCGCGATGTGTCTCACTGCGACGCCATCGTGTGTTCGAACGCCCACGCGCCCGTGTGCACCAGCAGCGGCACCATGCGAAATCTTTGCTACTGGAAGGTGCAGCAATGCAAGCAGCCCAGCATCGCTCTCGTGTCCCGCTTGGGCCCGTGTGAAGTCCAGGCTCCGCTTCCACTCTGTCCAGACTCCTGCACCGAGGAATACGTTCCCGTGTGCGGCTCCAACGGAGTCATCTACGGCAATCGCTGTTTGTTCAACCAGGCGCAATGCGCGCGTGGCGGCGCGACAGCTCTGCGTGCGCTCAGCTCTCTGGCCGACTGTGAGGACAGCAAGGGCGACTCCACGGGCGATCTCAAGGCCATCCGGACCATCGTGACTTCGGTGTACAACTAAAGACATGATTCTCTGTCCGTCAGCTCAACTCCGTTTGTTTATTTACTTGTCGAAATGAATAGCAAGACGGCAACACAAAAACGAAAGACCTACTTGTAAATTTGCGTCCCTGGCACTCAACGTCTATCGAGGACTCCTCATGTCGTATACCGCGTCATTTCCAAGCACGAGGACTGATCCGTTGGTGGTCGCATCCTTGGAGACTAATGAAGTGTCGACGGATGGCCGTGCCCAGACTGCTGGTGATGGAGGTGGTGCACCGGGTGGCTGCCACCACCGCCTCCTACGCCCATGCCGCCGTGGTCCATGCCACTAAAACGTGGGTCTGCGACTGGTCGGATGCCGGAGAGCGTCTTCAGCTCCGTGATGATGCGCGCGCACAGATTCATGTACAAAAATGCGTTTCCGTCGATTCGCTGAAAGTCGAGCAAGTAAATGTGTTGCTGTACCTTGTAGAGCTGCAGGCCGATCTTGATGCGGGACTGCGCCTGCATCTGCTGCAATCTGGCCGCGGCGTCCGGGTTGTTGCTGCCATCGCTTAATTGCCGAGACATATGAGCTTCTCCCAGCGAAAAACCCTTGGGTTGCCATCGGCACTTGATGCGATAGGGGGCAACCACTTGCCACTCAAAATGAAGAACCAGGAGCGCCTTGTACACTTCCGACATGACATGCGCAGGTTCCTTCTTGGACTGAATCCCAAGGTACCATCGCCGTCGCTTTGGCGCCGGGGTAGCTCCGTCTGGGTTCATCCCGTTGGGGTTTCCGGATTCGTCAAATCCATGCGCCATGGGATTTCCAGGGTGCATACCACCCGGGTTTCCTCGCTGTTGCATTGCGTATGCATTGTGACGGCCACCAAATTGCCGACTGTCTGTTGAAGAAGGTGTTATTAACGGCGACGCAGCCATCGGGATCGGTGCTCGTCCTGCATGTACAGCATTTCGGGTCTTGTAAGAAACGCGTAATACAGCGAGAGCACAATTTATTGTATTCGTGTACCTGGAAGGAGAAGAGTGCTTGGCTCAGGAGGCGCAAAGGTTTTTGGTTTCGTATTGACCGTCCGAACATCACGCATTTCTATCATACAGAGCAAGTCAGAGATATTAACCCACGGTATACAATGGGAAAAGAACGCACCATCAATACGAATTTTGGCGTTCTTGTGATCCAATATCAGTTCGTATGCGACGCGCAACGAGTGGCTCTCTCGCCGATTCAGAAGCGCCACCAATTGCTCGCGCAGGACTGGTGCGCCAAAATTTAGACTCAGACATTGATTGATCACTTCTTCGTCGATCTTGAAAGTCTACGTGATACACAGAAAAACAACAGCATCGTCACACTCAGCAAAATATGGAGCAGTGTACAAGAAATGCTTCGTACCTCGTTCTCAACCACTTCGGGTGGATGCTGCAGGTACGGAGGGAGATCCGTCTGAAACCAAGGGTGTTGCCTGTTGGGATTTTGTGTTCACATTTCGTTGTCAGAGGGTTGGGTCTGATAATGAGCAGCTCAACACTTGACCATGACATACCGAATTTCTGGGATCGTGATGCGCTTCATGGGGTCCACCACGAGCATGCGTGGGATGAGATCGCGCGCCAGCTCTGACAAATGACTCGGCAGCGAATACATGCCGCCACGGATTTTCTTGAACAGATTGGGGATGCTTTCGTCATCGAATGGGAGACTGCCACACAGCAGCGCGTACAGAATCACGCCACAGGACCAAACATCGACCTCAGGCCCGGCATATAAACTACCCGAGATGACTTCCGGCGCGGCATAATTCGGCGATCCGCACGAGGTGCGCAGGAAATCGCCGTCGGCCATTTCATTCGAGAGCCCGAAATCAGCGATTTTGACGTTGTTATCGGCGTCCAGCAGCAGGTTCTCGGGCTTGAGATCGCGGTGCACGATGCGGTGGAAATGGCAATACTCCACACCGGAAATGATCTGATGAAAGAAATGGCGGGCTTCCTCCGGCGAGAGCTAACAGATAGGCGAGTGATTAGCCACCCATCCATAATCCATGTCCATTTCCCAGCAGGAGGGCGAGAGAGGGAGGAAGACAAAAGCACGAAGCGTTCAACGTACACGACCCTTCGAAACGATGTAGTCAAACAATTCGCCGCCGGCGACGTACTCGAGCACCATGAAGATATCAGTCGGCGTGTCAATCACTTCGTATCTATGAGAAATGCACATGACGAGCGACAACGTAACGTTAGCGTTCTTCCCCCTTTATTCGTGCTCGGCTGAGCGAGCGATCCGTCGGTTGAGCCAGCTGCACGTACAGGCGGATGATATGCGGGTGGCGCATCTTGCGCAGCAGCGAGATCTCGCGTCGCACTTTCTCGTTCATGTCGAGACTACGAATCTTGCTGCGGTTCAGGATCTTGATCGCGACTTTGTGCCCCGTGATCTCATGCTCGGCGACTGCAGTTCGCGCATCCAGATCACGCCGAGTCCACGCCGAGGCCGTCCAGCAGCATGCGAGACACAGAGCATTCACGCCAGTCAGCCAACAGAGTCACATTAACGGCGTAGATATGCGCGACCAAAGGGGAAAAACAGCGGCGCGCTTCTCTCCCCTGCGGCGATGCGCGCCGCGCGAGCGCTCGAGGCCGCGGCTGTGCACAGCAGAGACACGTACGTTTGACTTTGCCGAAGGAGCCGATGCCGAGCGTTTTCCCGAGACGGTAGTGGCCAAGCTGGATGGGGATATCACTCATGGCGCCGGCCGCCCGCGTGAAATGCTTCTTTTCTGCGTTCCGTTTCGAAGGGCTCAATATTGCCAGGCAGGGCTCATTGTTCCTGGGGGCAACGCGGTAGCGGAACCGGTATCTGTACCGGTTTTTAAACAGTGATGCGTGCCACACCCAACATGGAGGAGGGCGATCGTACTTCAAGCAGACGCCCACGGTACTTTCCACCAGCCGGATGGTCCCACTCTTCCCATCCAAGCAAAACCCAGAAGGGCACTCTTGCGAGGGAGAAAGATTGCGTGATCTGGCGATGTACGTGTTGTTTTGAGTGACACGGTTCAGCTCAACTAATATGAAAAAAAATTTGTATGCACGGTGTATACTTATGGGGTGGTCAATTTTAGCTCACAATCCGGTGCATGAGCATCCATCCGCAAATAGCCCTCAAGATGGCTGCTTCGGGAGAGGACGCGAGACTCATTGCGAGACATCCGTCTGCCCACAGCAATGAAGATGCCGCACGAGCCCAAGGAAGAGTTTGAAGAGCCTGCAGACATGCATCGAGCGCCCTCTCCCACGAGTCGGAAGAGCACCGAAGCCGAATGCGCTGGGGATGGTAAAGAATTTGGTTGCAGAGAATCTGAGAGCAAAGTTACGTGTATTCACCCTAATGTCGGGTTGATACGCAGACGAGAAGAACTACATCGTGCTCACTACAGAGGATCTGCGGCCACTATCGTCCAGTGAAGATTGCATTGTTGATGCTTTCCAGGAGAGCATCCAGATCTTGAAGTACCAGGAGGATTGGCTTGAACAACACGAGGTGAGCGAGCAAACTTCCATTGAGCATATGCCTCACAGTGATCTAATATTCAATCATGCGGCTGCTGTAGGCAATTGTTGTGCTCCGCCGAGTCATCGTGCACCACTCCGGATTGGTGGAGAAGGACGACACTGACGCATTTGTCGACAAACTCACCATCGCCTGTGACAATTTGCGGTCTGTTCTGGCAAAGAATGCGCTTCTGGCGTTTGCGGAGTGCTTCCAATTTCTCGGCAAGACACATCTCGAGCCATTTCTTTCCAGGCGCAAGCCTTCTATGCTGGACGTGCTGCTGCGCCGGGCGGTGTGTGAAAAGCGCTTTCTTCGGGACGCTGCAACCGTCGCAGTCAACCATCTGATTCGCTACTTGGCATCCATTCCGCTGCTCACGTGCTGCGCCGAGTATGCGACCAACAAGAACGCACGAGTGTGTGGAACAGCCGCCAAAGTCATCAACGGGTGTCTGATCCAGATGACTGGGAGCCCCTCTTCGACTGTGGCATTCGCCCAGCAAATTCGATCAACTTCAAGTGATTCCGAGATCCAGCAACTGTTCCGTGCGCTAGCGGCGCTGCGCACTTCCAAAGACAGCACGGCACGTGCGGAAGCAACCATGTCGCTCAAGCTGCTCGCTCAAGTGATGGGCGAAGAGTGCTTCGCAGAAAAGCTGAACAAAGCTCTGCCGGATCAGCACACCGCTTCAAAAATCCTGCTCCAAGCGCGGCCTCAAGTTGCTGTCTCAACGGATGGACCGGACAAACGGCGTGGCTCTCTGCGCGATCGAATGCTTGGGTCTGTTGCTGGGTCGTAGCGTGTGCAAGACAACGAGACACAAGCACGAGGCTAGCGAACTATTTAAATGGACATTGCATTCCTTATTAACGATGGCCACTACACGTTTCTAATCGTGGCGGCATAGCGGTAGATGCAGTGGTGGTTGGTTGGCTTACTGGACATTGGCCACGCGCATCACGATCTGGTTGCCCAGGTCATCGGACAGCTTGTCGGCGCTGACGATAACGACGCGGTTGCCAGGCTGCAGCCAGCCCATGCTCTTGGCCTGCGAAATAGCTTCAGCGGGCGTGGGGCGGTGCTCCTGGTTGCCGGGCACGACCGGGTACAGACTACGGTGCACCTGCAGCTGGCGAGCGACCTTCTTGTTGGCCGTGAAGCACATGACGGGCACAGTCGGCTTGTACTTGGCGACCTTGCGGGCGGTGTAACCAGTCTCCGTGAGCACGATCAGCAGGTTCGCGTTCAGTTCGTTGGCGGTCTTGACGGCCGAACTGGCGATGGATTCGACGTCGGAAGACGAGCCCTCGTACTCAAACGCGTACTGCGAGGTCTCAAGCAGAGAGTCGGCTTCGCGGATGACGGTCATCATGGTGCGCACCGATTCGACGGGGTACTTGCCGTTGGCGACTTCGCCACTGAGCATGACGCAATCAGCACCGTCCAGCACGGCGTTACCGACATCCGAGACTTCGGCACGCGTGGGGCGCGGGTTGTTGACCATGGACTCGAGCATCTGGGTGGCCACAACGACGGGCTTGCCGACGCTGTTGCAACGCTCAACCATGTGCTTCTGGTACGTGAGCACCTTCTGGGCGGGGACTTCGACACCGAGGTCACCACGGGCAACCATGATACCGTCCGAGGCCTCGAGGATCTCCTCGAAGTTCTGGATGCCTTCCAGGTTCTCGATCTTGGAGATGATCTGGGGGGCGATGTAACCAGCAGGCTGGTGCTTCTTCACGCACTCGGCAATGAACGCACGGATCTCGTTCACGTCGCTGGCCTTGCGGATGAACGAGGCGGCGACGAACTCAACGTCGTTGATTACACCGAACTCCAGATCCTTCTTGTCCTTGCTGGAGAGCGCCGGGAGGTCGACAATGAGGCCCGGGAGGTTGACACCCTTGCGGTTGCCAATCTCTTCAGTGTTGTTAATGCGGCAGCGCACTTCGTTGCCCTCGACGCTCACGGCGGTCAGGTCGATCAGGCCGTCCGAGAGCAGAATGGTGTCGCCGACCTTGACCGTGGTGGTCAGGGCCTCGTAGGTCACGTAGATCTTGTCGGGCGTGCCCTCGACTTCAAAGGCCTTGTCGGTCGTGAGCACGATCTCCTTGCCGGTCTCGAGGCGGATCTTCTTGCCGTCCTTCATCTTGCCCGTGCGGATTTCCGGGCCCTTGGTGTCGAGCAGCACGGCACGCAGGTTGAAGTCGTGCGAGGCCGACCAGTGGACGCCGCGGCTGTTGCGCAGGTTGTTGATGCGGTTGAGCGCTTCGTCGTACTCGGCGTGCGAGAAGTTGATGCGCATGATGCGCAGACCTTCCTCCACGAGCTTCTGGGTCATCTCGGGGGCTTCCGAGCTGGGGCCGATGGTGCCGATGATCTTGGTCATGGAGAACTTGTCACTGCGGGGGTTCTTGTAGCCCGTGGTGGCGATGCATCGCGCCAGCTGGTGCTTGGAGACAGTCGACTGCTGCAGCGCGCGCGAGTAGAGCGCCGATCGAAGAGCGAGGCGGCCGAGCATGGCGGAGATGGAGATGATGGAGCGGTTTGGGTGGTGCTCGGAGTTTTGGTTACTGATCGCTTTGGTGCTTGGGCGAGCCGCACGTGCGCTCGACCCATCTCCCAGCTGTTTGCATATCGGCGGGTTTCGACCCGTTCAGGGGCCCCCAAGCAGCCGACCCGTCAACCCATCCTTTCTGCATGGGAAGATTCAGGTGCGCAAACAGGGCTACCTGACTCAATTAGAGCGCGGTTGGTACCGGTTCTATACTGGTTGACCAGCGCTTTCCAACATGATTAATAGACGGTCTCTTATCTTTGTGGCGACTGGCCAGCAGGCAGTACAATGAAACGCTTCAATAGAGATCCGTGGGCGTAACTGCCCCGCCGGAGGTGCGCGTGATATGCATCCGAGAGAGAATCCATCATCTCTATCGATCGGCTCGGCGCTTGTCTTTGCCGTCCGCGTCGCATACAAATCCTCCTCCTCCCACTGCGTCGTCTTTCCCGCCGCTGTAGTCAGCAGAGACGCATGAAGGCGTGGGCGAAAGCGGCTGTCGAGGCCACGACCGCCACGCGCTCTCGTCACATCGGCCGCCAGCCACGCATTCAGTTGAGCCAATCCGCTCAGCAACCTGGTCATGGTGCCATCAATGCCTGTACTGTTCAAGCCCGTGGTCTCCATGGCAGCACGAACATCGGGCAACAGGTGGAAACCTTCGGCAGCGTGCGCAAGGACTGGCGGCCGATGCTGGCCAAGCTGCAAGACTATCCGTCGCTGCAGAAGTGGGCTCTTGGGACAGCCGCGTTCTTCTCAAGCCCAAGTGACGTTGAGTTCTACTTACCTCGCACGTTTGCGAGCAAGTATACGCTGGCCGAGCTTCTTGGCGAAGGTGCCTTCGGCCGCGTGCACAGAGTCGTGCCGGTGGGTCCGCGCAGCGACAATCTTGATCTGGCGGTCAAGATCATCCCCAAGGAGCGCGTGGTGAACGCTCGAGACTACACGGCGCTGCAGCAAGAAGGCAAAATGATGATGCTGCTGGGCGGCACGCTCAACGTTGTGCACTTCTTCGGCGCGTACGAAGACGATGAGAACGTATATCTCGTCATGGAGCACTGCGTGGGCGGAGACGTCGCTGAGCGGCTGCAACGCGACCTTCATCCTCGCAAGGAGTCGCTGGTGGCCATGTACATGATCGATATCCTGCACGTAGTCTGGCAGTGCCATCTACTCGGCATCCTGCACGGCGATCTCAAGCTCGAGAACTTCCTCTTTGCCGACTCACGCGATGAATCGCCCTTGAAGCTCACGGACTTCGGCGGCGCGTCGTTCCTGCGAGACCATGAATGGCTGCACGATGTGCGAGGTACACCACTGTACACCGCACCCGAAGTGCTGCAGAATAAGTACTCGGTCCCGTCGGACATGTGGAGCTGCGGTGTCATCCTGTTCCGCCTGCTCTCGGGCCGATTCCCATTCGAGAGCGGTGCGCTGCTTGATGAGCGCATTCAGTACGAGCAAATCGACTGGGATGCTGCTCCCTGGCCCGAGATCTCGGACCAAGCCAAGTCCTTGGTGCAGCAGCTACTGGAGCGGGACCCCACCAAACGATTGACTGCGCGTCAATCGTTGCGGCATCCATGGCTGGCGTCGGCGCAGATCGAGACGACGTCCGAGGGATCGCCCAAGCCCGTGCGCACCGAACCTCCGCCACTCTACGGAACGATGATGCAGCGTCTACAGCTGCATCGCACATTCAATAGCTTCCAGCAGACAGTGTTCTTCGAGCTCGCCAAGATCTTGCCTGCGGAGGCGACCGAGCATCTCGTGGTGCTGTTCACGGAGCTTTCTCATGGAGACACGCTCCAGGTTGGCATCAATGAGCTCACCTCGTACCTGGATGCAAGCGGCTATCGAGTCTCGCGCGGCGAAGTGAAGAGCTTTCTCAATGGTCTGGATATGGACGGCGACGGGTTCCTGACACTGCACGAGTTCTGTGCCGCACTGGTGGACTGGGCCTCGCTCCAGTCGGAGTTTCTAGAGCAGTGGGAGGAGCTAGTGGGCCAAGTCTTCCGCGATGTATTTGATCTCGATGGCGACGGCTTCGTCTCTGAGGACGACCTCGAACGGCTCGTGCCCTCCAGACGTCAGAGCAGATCGCATTCGTTCCTGAACGACATCAAGCGCAGCTTCCGAGCCGTCGACACGCGTGGCCAGGGGCGTATCGGACTCGCAGAGTTCCAGAGCATGCTGCGTCTGGATGTGCCTGCGTACAAGTACTACGCGCGTCGACTGACGAGCTACAACGCTCCCATTCGCAAGCCCAAGGCTTCGAGTTAGAGAACCAGAGACCAGAATATAGACATGAAAATGATAAGGCAAAAATGTATGTTGCTTATAGAACAAGAATCTCCGTGGAGATTCTCCGAACGCTTATAATGGTACAGATGCTACTACTGGTATAACTTAAAAAAAGCACTCCTGCTGGTGTCTTCCTGGTTAGGCGAGCGTCATGATGAAGGCGGGTTCCCAATGGCCCACGAGACATGTGCTTGCTTCATGTTGGTGTATTGAACTGCCAGGTGAGGTCGTCATACGACAATGCTCTTGCCAGGGCCGATGTTCAGCGCCGATTGGCGGACAGGGCGATGCAGAAGCTGGTTCATCTTGTCCAGCACGTTCTTGAGCTTGGAGGTCTTGCGGCGTTTGAGCTTTCCCTGGCTGGACGACGAAGGCGAGTCCTCGGCGGAGGACATGTCGGAGGCTGTGTGGTCAGCCTGGCGAAGGCTCTGAGTGTGCTCGGCGCTTTCCATCGGGATAGGATACATGACGTCAGCTGGCTGGTCCAGGACCTCGTTCTCGAACGAGCCGCGGTCGCTGCAGTCTGTGACGAAGCTGCTGTTGTCGAAGCTATCATCGTGTTTCAGGAACACGAGACTGACCGGCTTGGGCGCCAGAAGCATGATCTTCTTCACTTCAGTCACTGTCAAGCGCTGCACGGGAAAACCGCCTACGAGCTTGAGCTCGCTGCCCACGCGCACGCGCGAGTTGGTGCTCTTGACCGTGTGCACGAGGATCGCGCCCGTGCGCTTGCGCTTGAGCGTGAAGCCCAGCGAGGCCTTGCCTTGCCACAGGATCTCGACCGTGGGCGGCGGTGTGGAGCGGACAGAGTCGCGTTGCAGCTGCACGTCACTGGCGATGCGCAGGGCGGCCGCTTCTACCGAGGAGGCTGTGGAGGTCGAGACGAGGGTGGCCATGACCACGTTAACTGCTAAATTCAAGAGTGCCGCAATGCGAAGCTGCTCGCGTGGAAGTGCGTCGACTCGAAAATGCTGGTGGTTGGAGTCGCCAAACCGGTTTGTAAGGTATTCGGTTGTGTATGTTGCCAGTCATATGACTGAAGTTCAGCAAGGGCGGGCTAGTCGTTTCAGCGCAAGTCGACTTTGGGACACTCAGATCGCGAGATTGGCATAAAAAGTTCGTGGATGCGGCCGTGCGAGCGCAGACGAGCCGGGAAAACGTCGATGTGGGCCAGGCGGAGGCACTTGCACTTTCCGCCCTAGCCCTTCGTGTGTCAACCAAACTCTCCATTCGAAAACTTTGTCATCGCATACCCCGTTTAAGACGATACACATTTATTTTGAATATACGCAGTTTACTGAGTAAATGCGCACTGTGAAATATAAATTTACTTACACTTTCCTTCTCTAAACTTTGCATGCGTCAGAAGAGTGTAACAGTGCAGTAAAGGCAAGGGAAGGGACTGAGTAGGTCTAGGTTTTAACGATGCCCAACCTGCTCTAAAAGAACGGTGGGATGGCTGAGCTGGACTTCCATCTCGCTCCGCGTCCATGCTGTCTTTCGACCGCCACTGGGCTCGCATGTATGGGCAGAGTGGTGCTCTCTTCGCTGCAGGGCGTGGCGTGCTCTGTTTTGTAGAAACTTCTCTGTACTGTACGTGCTGTTTTATGCGGCTGACTCCCTCCTGCGCTGTCTTTATCTTTCCTGAATTGTGAGCCATGTCCAGGATTTGAAAACATCCTGGTTTTATGCGTGTACGGTTTTGGAGCTTGTTTCTGGTTTGAAAATTACTCGAGGAGCCAAGAATCCATCCGCTGATGATATGTTGGCAGGGCACACACAAGTAGGATTACTCTGGACCTCCTCGGAACCAGCATTTCCGCATAATTTGGAAGAGTTGGCTGCGTATGTATGGACTGACGTATTCCAGAAAGAGACAGGTCCGGCCGCGATTAGTGATGGCGCATGCTACTGTACACGCACGCCTCCTGCCGCAGCTGGAGGTGGCGCTTCAAAGAAGCAGAGAATGCGCCAAATTCTGAGCCCTTCTCTCGCTCGGACTTCGCCGGTGTATCCTTCATAGAATGCTCGCGAACGATTTTCCCAGCCCACAGGCGTCTTCAAGGCACATGCGCACACGCGCACGGCCATTCTTGGATCGCATATGAGCCGTGTTCCATTCACATACATTTTGGTCGTAAACTTTAAGTACGGATTTTTAACTTGCATCTGCCTGCCTTGTTAAAAACAGGAAAAATTACCGCGACCACGAGCGCTCGGTTGTCAAAATGGCCTTGCCCAATTGTGATGCCGTACAGTATGTACACACAAGCCTGGCTGCAGGCGTTCGACGACATTCATGGGTGAGCTTTGGTTGGTCGCGCTGGCGATCACGTCTGCGTTTATCTGCATTTCATGCGCACAATTACGAGAGCCTGCGTGCAAACTTCCTCTCGGTTGCGACACGTCCTGTTTGCTCAACTTTGCTGCAGATGCCACACCAGATCTATGACATTCACGTGTATCGTGACGAGGGGCCGTCATGCCTGGCGCCTCCTTTTGTGCCTCCGCAAGGCTTGCGTTTGGATGGATGGAGAAGCCTTGCGTTGCACGATACGAATGGCCTCGCATTTGCGATATGAAAGTTACTGTGTACCGCAAACGAAATTTACAAGCCGTCGGGTGTCCATGTTCTCTGTTCCGAAAGCGGCAAAGCGTCGATCTTTCTCTCTTCCGCAAGCGAGGAACCGCCAGCAAATCGCACGGCCGTTGTGTAATGCATGCTGTTGAAGCGACATACGCGGGTTCTTCAAGTTGCGGTTGAAGAAGAACAGCGCGAGAAGGAGAGAAACAGGAGGAGCGCAGTAACACAAACTGGTCGCAGCGTTTCTCGTTGGAGTGTGAGAGAATGAAAGATTTCCAGCGGATGAGCGAAAAGTAAATAAATTTCGTTTTTATGTACAGTAAGTTACAAAAGCGTATCCATCGGATGAGTGTGAAGATCGCAAGGTCTTCAGCTCACGATGGTGAGAGCTGGGGATTGCCTGGATCCATCAGCTTCAATCGCTTGGAGCTGGGCTTCATGCCGCTTGTGGGTGGCTGCATACCCTCAGTTCGTTCCCTCGAGCTGCTGGGGTCTGCCCCTCTCACATCATGAGATGGAGCTGAGAGGCCTCGTCTGTCGTGTCTGCCTGACTACACTGCGAAGGTGGCGGCGCGGGCCTTCATGCCCAGCCCATGGAACAGCGCGCGTCTGTTGTCTGACTCGCCTCGCAGACTCGTGGAGCTGGCCGTGGAAAACGCCGACCAGCGGTCGAACTCGTCCGTGACGGACTCCAGCCCGCCGTCCGAGACAATGGGCGAACTCGGCGGCTCTGTGCCTATGATCGAGTCCGAGAAGAGGTGGTGGCCGTCCATCATGCTCTCAGACGTGGCGATCATCATGGCGTTGGTCTGCACGGCCGTGACGACGCAGAAGCGACAGAACGTGAGCGCGTGCTGCAGCACACGGTCCGACTGATACGAGATGAAGCTCAGGCGCCGGGTCTCGCGGCAGCTGGCGCACACGCGTCGATGACACAAGCGGCAGGACTTCTTGACAGACAGCGACCGCTCCAGCACCTTCCGACAGACCACGCAACTCTCGGCCTTGTCCTCGCGCTTCTCGGGCATCTCCTGCGTCGAGTTCTTGAGCAGCCACGTGAGCTTTTTCATGTGCGCGCAGTGGATCGCGCGCGAGACGGAGACCAGCGAGACCGCGAACCACTTCGCGGCGTACGACGGGTTCACTTTGCCCTGCGGATCCACGTAGCTGGTCGTGAAGACCTCGACAGTGGTCGCATCGCGCTGTCGGTATAGCGAGCACAGCGACATCTGTCCGCGCACGATGTCGTACTCGTCGAGCTCGCGCACGCCCGCGACCTGCACCGAATGACGCAGGAAGAAGCCGATGCGCTCGCCAGTCGGTCTCGCGAGGATTCCAGTGTACTCCAAGTAGACCGTGTCGCGATAGCGCATGAAGGGCCGGGCGAAGGCGCGGATGTCCTTGACTGCCCACTTGAGCTGCAGACACCGGAACGGGTCCTCCCGCGTGGGCTGGATGAGGTCGGCCAGCAGCGCGCAGTCCACGATCTCGTCGCCCACGTAGGACGACTTGATGCGCATGGCGTCCAGCGTGTTGTTATGGAAGCCGTACATGACGTCATAGAGCTCGCCCGTGATGGTGCCGACAGTCATGAGCGCGGGCAGCGTCGAGGCCCGCTTGCTCACGGGCGCGACGCTGCTCAAGGCCGTGAAGGAGCCGCTGCGCTGCTTGTAGACCGAGACGTTGTCGGTCTGCTTGAGCTTCTTCCAGTGGCGCTTGTCCACCACGCCCTTCTGCACCTCGTACAGCTCATGGCGCTGCTTGCAGGCCGCATCGACCACGACTTGCGCGAGGCTCTTGAGCGCGTGGGTGTCGTCATCGGAGAGCTGCACGCGTGGGAACGTGTCAGCCGGCAGAGGGAACCGCATGGGTGTTCGTGGCGTGTCGTGAGGGTGTAGACTGAAGCAGTGACTGACTGGGGAGGTCCGCCAGCGCTCAGTCGGACATGCAGCAGCACGGACAGATCCGTGTCTGATTTGCCAATGCGGCCTCGCAGAAGCGGATCCCCATCATGGTTGAACATCCGGGTGGCCAGGGGAGATGGACTTATGGAACGAACGCGCACATAAACCCGGACTAGCGGTCCCGAGAGATCGCGCATTCAGTCAGTGCGACGCCGGACCTGGCACACTCCAGTGTATTGCAGCGGAGTGAGGTCAGTCTACGCGCTGCTGCGTTCGTCTGCGTATACATCTTCAAGGTCAGAGCGCTGCATGAATTTCCGCCTGGAGGACGCGAGACCGGAAGAGTGTCGGAGGGAATGGAAGGGCGAATCAGATTGGGCAGTGGAAAAGTGACGCGCAAGACCTGCTTGACTGTTTCGTGGAGAGACCCGCAACACGAACGAAGGACCTTGAGGCTCTCTCTGCACACAGGATCAGCTACGGTGCCTGGTCTTTAGTCGCTTGAATTTGCGGTGATTATCCTGCACAGCCTCTGATGTTTTCCTACAGCTGGACCCTAAGATCACGTGACACGAGATCCGTGATTTGCAGTGTTCATGTCGGTTCTTCGGTAATGGCTTGATAGCGTAAAGGCACCTTCAAGCTTTCGGGCATGTATCCTGATCGAGTCTGTTCGGTGCGTCTGGGATGGTAATCGGTGCTACACTGCTCCAGTATCTTTCACAGCCGAAGCCACCTGCAGTGTTTATGCAAGACCACATGATGGCGTCGTCGTGGTTTACGGCAGTGGAGGGCAAGGCAATCAATCACGACTGAGCAATTCAATGGGCAGAATTTAGACCAAAATACTGCACAACATGAGTTGTCATGGTTGCACGGGATTTTTTACCTCTCTGATTAGACGTGTTTTCTGATTTCGGATTCCAACCTTCTCCTGCACAAGTTGCCGGATGGATAGGATTGGACAAAAATAAGGTAGGAGAAGAGCATTGATTGGCTGTAAAAAAATGTGCGCCAACGGCTCGACACGTGAACCAAACCAAAATGGAATGTTTCATCAGCACTGTACGCAATAACGACGTGTACTTCAGCAATTTTTGAACTGACACTATTGATCACACATCCAGACTCTTTATCGCCCACAAACGCGAGCTTGGAGTATGTAGGTGCTACTCGGATATCTTAGTCGTGGATTGTACTTATAAACGAATCGATTTGACATGCCGCTGCTTAACATTGTGGGCTGTACTGGCATGAATTCGACCATTCATGTGGCCAGTGCTTTCTTGGGCTGAAAGATAAGGAAAATTTGAATGGGCTTCGAAGACTCTGAGAATCGTGCCTGAAGTCACGAATATCTCAATGCCCCAAGCATTTATTTCAGATCACGACAAGACTATTTTGAATGCCTTGGAACTTACGCAGCGTGAGGTCTCGACGCTTTTGTGTTTGTGGCATGTATTTAAGTCCGTACTTTTTGCATGTATGCGGCAAATGTGTCACGAACGCTTGTCCCGCCTTTAGCCAACAAGGGCAACTCCTTTAGACGCACCACGATTGTCGATTCCAAGGAGCACCAATACTATCCCTGCATTTTGGATTTGTTGGTCCGGGAAGGATTCTTTCCGGGTCAAAATGGGTTCGGGTCTCATTTTCGATCTCACGAGGTTTTTTACGGAGGTCTCATCAGTAGGTCTAAGGTTTTTAATCAGGTCATGGATTGGTCACAGAATCACTCCAAATAATTGGACGGCGTCGCTTTGGGAGCGACGCAAACGCACAGACCAACCCAAACACGACCCCACTTCTAAACATTCTCCAGCCCCTGAAGTCTTGTCCTTCATTGTCACCGCGAATGCCGCCACAGCTCGGCGCACTGCAGCGATCGCACGCAGTCGAGGCCGCCGATCCACGGACACTGATGTTGGTCCAGCCACTGAAGAAACCCGTGACGTGATGCAGAGTATCCAGGCGCGAATCGACGAGCTCCGGCGTGAGGTACCAGAGTATTCGTCTTACACGAGTGAGAGAGCCGGAGAGGAGGACGCAGGCGCCGTACGTGGACCCAAACGAGCTCGAAGTGCTTTGACGGTGAGCTCCAATGCCCAGCAGACTCTCTTGCCCGTGTCCGCTAGCGAGATGCCCACTCAGCCCAGTAATGCCATCGTCGACACCAGGGACGGCCGCACCAAGATCTATGTCGGCGGCTACGAGCTTACACGCTCCACGATTACGCGAGTTAAGATTGCGTATCGCTGCAGCTTCTACAGGAACCAAGCGTGCCCCGCCAAGCTTAAGTTCTACGCGTCCATGATGGACTACGGCTTCCTGAACTCGATTGCCCACACGTGTACTCCACCGTCTCGCCGCGCGCCTCCTCTCGACGCGACGACCAAGACGATGATCGTGAAGGCCACGATGCAACGTGAGGTGCACAGTCTTGCGGTTGGTATTGCTGACACGCCCCATGTTATCTGGGATAAAGTGAGCGCGAAGTTCTACGACCGCGAGGACAATGTTGTGGTGCATGGCATGTCCAAGGCGCAAGTGACCAAGCGTGTGCACAGTATCCGTGCGATGCATTTTGGTGCAGATCTTCATGGCCGTGTCTAGGTGCCGCCGCTGTCTCGTGTCAAGATGACAAGCCTCAACTCTTCCAGTCCCACCACGTTTGGACCAATCCAAACATGAAGACTGAGTACAATACTGACCGCCTCATCGGCTGGGCGCACCCCTCGCTGCTGAGCTTGCTGCGCTATGGCAAGATCTCCTTGTTTGTTGATGGGACATTCCGCTGCGTACCTCGCCACTTTCGCCAGTGCATCGTTGTGATGGTCTACGACCAGGGTACCAAGCTGTATGTGCCGGCTTTCTACGTGCTCGCTGCATCCAAGACGTTCGATTCCTACTGGAATGTCCTGCAGTACGTCAGCGACGCATGTGGTCAACGGATTGACCCGAAGCAAGTCGTCTGCGATTTTGAGATGGCGTTGATCCCGGCGGTCGGTGATTGGTTTCCAGAGACCGACATCGTTGGGTGCTTCTTCCATTTCAAGCAGGCGTGCTCCCGGAAGATGACCAAGCTGCGGATCCCACCTGCGGAGATCAAGCTCGCGATGAAAAAGGTGGTCTCGATATGCTGACGGTCGTGGACCCGAACAAGATCGAGAAGCAAGGCATTCGGTGGGCGCGATCGCGAATCAAGGACAGATGCACGGAGGAGGGTTGTTCGTACTCGACGGCGCGTTGGTCGACGTTCTGGGCGTATTTCAGAAAGACCTGGGTGATCCTACTGCCACCCAAGGTCTGGAACGTGCATGGGCTTCGCAAGGATGTGGTGGCTCGCACCAATAATCCTCTGGAGCGCTTGAATCGCGAGCTCAACTCAGCATTCGGGACCCCACAACCATCGGTCGTCCGTTTCGTCCAGACGATTGAGGAGATATCACGCCGTTACGTGAAGCTTCGGGAAGATATCTTGCGCTGGATTGCAGCTCCACCAAAGCGAGACGCGTTGTCGGAGCTTCCAACGCCAGTTGCTCTGCCGGACATCTACATCGACGACAGCGACGATAGCGACGAACAGGTCGCGGTGAGGAGGAAGCTGACAGCGACGACGATGGTGAGTAGAACGACGCGACTGGGAGCGACCACAGCGACCGCGAAGACGATGAGTTCTCTCAGCGCTCACGGAACAGCAAGGTCATCGCGTACGCCGGCTCAAGAAACGTCTGGACTGCGACCGTGGAAGCCAACTTCCACCTCACAGTGGTTGCGTGTGGCTCTGCAAATGGAGCGGTGGTCCCACCAGTCTTTGTCGTCCCGGGTCAGCGCTTGAACCGCGATGTCATGGATAGTGTCCTTCAACCCGGTGTCAAGATTACCACCACTCCCAAAGGCTTCATCAACGCAGATCTATTTGAAGCCTGGCTGGAGCACCTAGCTCAGTTTGTCCCAGTCCATGTCAAGCGTCCGCTCCTCCTTATCCACGACGGGTGCTCCAGCCACTCAAGCGATTCGATTAAGGTGAAGGCTGCGAGTCTTCAGATCCTACTGATGCCGCTTCCCCTATCGCAACCCATCTGTTCCAGCCCCTTGACGTTGCCGTTTTCAAGCCATACAAGACTGTCCTTAAGAGCAAGATCCGCGAGTTCATGATCACAAGCGGCAAGACAACGA